>CAIGQW010055671.1:6885124-6901606 GCA_903798125.1 Danio choprae | reverse complement strand
ATATATATATATATATTTTTATATATTTGGCGTTATTTAGAAATAAAATGGTCCTAAGTGTACAAAATATTTACAGACAATAAGAAAACTTAGTTTCTTAATTATTCTGAGACTCAAACAAACTATAAATCTTTTCACAGTAAACAAACATCAGTAAAGCATACAGAATAAAACGCTTTGTTGGATTGTGGTTTTCATGAAATGAATGGATTGCTATTCCACGTCAATAAACCAACAAATTCTTTAACAATCAAATTAATATTTAAGCCAATTATCTTTACCAATCCTTGGTGGTTACATATCGCCTCAGATATCTATTCTGATGACAGCTCTTCTACACAAACAGATGAGTTTGATTGTTGATATTTATCTGAGGAGTCTGATATATCGCCGTCATTACAGTTTATTTTTTCGAGTATGTGCTTTAAATGCTTGTGCATGCTTCATCAAACAAGCAATCAGAATTGAGGAGCAGAAAATTTGTTCAGGCAGTTAGTTTGCGCATTCAGACTGTTTACACAGAGAATGTCAATAAACCACTTTGGATGACACAAAAACAACTCTCAATGCATTGATGAGTCTTGAAGAAGAAAAAAAAAAGTTAAAAGTCACATGTTTCGTTGATGTTTCAAGTGCAAACCCATTTTAAAAAGGTACCTTGTACATTAGAAATACATTTCTGGCCAACTCTCACAATGGAAGACATTAATTTGATGTCTTTTGAAAGTGATTGTATTAATGGAAGCCAAGTGATCTGCTTTTATCTTGCGCACTCTTTGATGGAGATGTGATTAGTGTTTTAACTCATCTAAAGGCGGTCATCCGATCTCGCTCACACACTTGCTTAGTATCTATCTATCCATCTTTTTCTACTTCCTCCTTCTCTCTCATCCTCTTGATGCCCCGTGATTTGCATGTTGCTGAGTAATGGGAAACGTTGCATTCATACTAAAGCAACTTCAAACACGCAATTGATTTTAGTGCGAGCCTGGAATGTAATCTCTAAATCCTGTTGCTGTTCCGAGTTTGCCTTTGAAGTTGTCATGAACGGAGCAGAAATCATCATAATTCCTAAGTCGAAGACAGGCGATGGGATGGGATGGAGTTGGGGATTCACTGCTGCCCTTTTATTAAATTTTTTTCTGCAGCCAAAACTCTAGTAGCAATAAAAAACCAAACAACGACATTCAGTGAATTCTGCCCTAGAGCTAAATGCATTATATATATCTTGCTATGTGCTTTTGCCATGCTATATTTCCTGACTACGCTCGCATATGTAAAATGAGATGACAATGTGATCTCAATTATGTTATTGAAGTCTTACAGAATGAATTGTGCAAAACTGACCTCGAGGATTTGTGCTTTACTGCTCATCATTGCCCGATCAGGTCATATTTATCATCTCCATGTCAGATTTCAATCGCTTTTTTTTCTGAAGAGCCAACTTAAGAGTTAGAGAAAAGCTAACTAAAATTATTCTGAAATGTTACTTTTCTATACACAGCAGAGAGTAATATGAACAGCCCTGATGACCTTATAAACTCTTGAGTGATTTGTGAAATTATTCTTTATTAATATTTATTAAGATACATCAATTGTCAAAACATGAAAAAACTCAATTTTGATATATGCATATATTGAAATAAATACAGCAACTAGTTAATATTTCACAATATCACGCAGACACACACACTTGTACAGCTATCTTTATATGGATTTCCCATAGGCGTAATACATGCAACCCAGGATCATTCTGAAAACGTACCTCTATATACATTTCTGGAGACTGCCAAATATGTCCCAGGAGCTACGTTTTTTTGCAGTTTTTGTTTTGGCGAATCCACCAGAGGCTGCTGTGTACGCTTTTTGAGATCTCAAATTTCTCTCATGAGTGCCATTAGCGCCTGCTATTCTCACGTAAAACCACCAGAGGCCGCTGTTGACTAACTGTAGACTGACTGAATGACTGACTAACTGACCGATCGACTGACCCACCCTCCTCATTCCCTAAACCCAACCAATAGTATTTTAAAAAGCACAGATTGACCTTCGTTTTGAAGACGAAATGCAGCCATACGTACTTGTGGCTACATAATTCGCGATCTCCAGAAACGTATATAGGGCTACGTTTTCAGAATGAGCCTATGCTGCATACATTTAATACTGTACAAACTGTAGATTCTATATTCTATATAGATTCTAGCTCAACCCTATGCTTAAACCCAAGCCTCACAGTAAAAATGAGCATGTTTAAATTTTCTAATTACTTCATTCTCTGTATTGTATGAGCCATTTTTCTCATGGGGACCAAACAAAAGATGTCTCCACAAGGTCAAAATATACTGATAGTGCTATACTTGTGGAGGCATTTGGGGAGTAAGTGAACTTTATGTACATTAAGTCTGCCCATGGTGCATGGTGCAAGAAATAACAGGTAAAGACAACACATTTACTATCACATCTTTCTTAAATACATACATACATACATACATAAATACATACATACATACATACATACATACACTACCTGACAAAAGTCTTGTCATCGATCCTTGTAAGAGTAACAAATAATAACTTGACTTCTAGTTGATCACTTGCAAAAGTGGCAGAAGGTAGATTTTTCAGATGAGGCATCTGTTGAACTGCATCCCAATCATCACAAAACTGCAGAAGACCTATTGGAACCCGCATGGACCCAAGATTCTCACAGAAATCAGTCAAGTTTGGTGAAGGAAAAAATCATGATTTGGGGTTACATTCAGTATGGGGGCGTGCGAGAGATCTGCAGAGTGGATGGCAACATCAACAGCCTGCGGTATCAAGACATTTGTGCTGCCCATTACATTAAAAACCACAGGAGAGGGCAAATTCTCCAGAAAGGTGCTCCAGGATTGGCCAGCCCAGTCACCAGGCATGAACACTATTAAGCATGTCTGGGGTAAGATGAAGGAGGAGGCATTAAAGATGAATCCAAAGAATCTTGATGAACTCTGTGAGTCCTGCAAGAACGCTTTCTTTGTCATTCCAGATGACTTTATTAATAAGTTATTTGAGTCATTGCAGAGATGTATGGATGCAGTCCTCCAAGCTCATGGGAGTCATACACAATAATAATTCTTTTTCCACTGCACCATGACTTTATATTCTATACTGTACATTATTTCTGTTAAGTGATACAGCATTTTTTCTAAGTAAAGTCAGACCTTACTGTCCTAATTAAATAATTAATAATCAAGGCATGATCATATTTTATTTTGGTCAAATAAGTTTATAAGCCACTTCTGATGCCAAATGATCAACTAGAAGTCAAGTTATTATTTATTGTTTCTAAAACTTGGATAAGCGGCAAGACTTTTGTCAGGTAGTGTACATACACACATACATACTGTACATACATACATACATGCAACACCAGCAAGAACAAGCCAACAAACCTCTGAAAAATCCAAAAGATTTATACTTTATGCTTCATACTTTCACAACAAAAGTATATATATTTAGACCAAATTACTGCAAACTGTAACAGCCCAATTTAACAATTTCATAAACTGGATCATTTTATGAACCAGACAACAATCCCAAAGACACTTTTAATATGTGGACATGCAAACAATGTAAAAGCAGTTTAAAAAAGTTTACGAATATAATCAAAACACAATGGATCTTCTGAAGGTGGTTTAGTTAAAACTGCTGTACAAAACTAGTCTTTAATAGCTGTAATGTAATCTTAAACATCTCAAATCAATGAAATCACAGGTATTAAAAGGATAATTCACCCAAAACTGAAAATCCTGTCATTTACTCATTCTTCACTTGTCACAAACCTGTTTAAGTTTTTTTTTTTTCAGTTGAACAAAAAATTAGCTATTTAAAAAAAATTGGAAGCTGGTAGCCATTTGTCCTAATATGGAAGTCAATGGTTATCCATATCTAACATTTTTCAAAATATATTCATATGCACTCAGAGACTTACCTGCTATTACAGATCCTGCTGAGCCATAAAATGGATGAACACACTAGTCATCTGCAGTACTACATCAGTGATTCAATCAGTGTTGGGGCTAACACATTACAAGTAACAGAGTTACATAATCTTTTTTGAAGTAACTAGTAAAGTAACACATTACTTTTTCAGCAAGCCCAGACCAGATGAAATAAGTGTTGCAAAAGTAATGTAACATTACTTTCCTTAAGAAATATCACATTTAAGTTACATATAAAATATGTAATGCAAGATTGTAATATAATACTTTTAAAAGTGACACTTATACATTGTGTTTAATTCAGCATATGAGAACATTATATATAAACTCAAAATATTACGTTTGCTGTTTGCTCAAACTACTTATTTTAAATAAACAGAAACAACACAATTCTTGAGGTTTTTTTGGGACAATT
Source organism: Danio choprae (assembly GCA_903798125.1). NCBI lineage: Eukaryota > Metazoa > Chordata > Actinopteri > Cypriniformes > Danionidae > Danio > Danio choprae. Next base: position 6,897,208 of record CAIGQW010055671.1, on the reverse strand, counting down.
TAATTGTTTTTGTTCAATCCACTTGCATTTGTAAAAACTAATAAGTTAACTTAATTCCTTTATGTTGTCCAAAAACAAATCGATTGTGTGGAACCCAGCATTTACTCAGTGTGAAAACAATGCGTAGATTATGTATTTGCATCGTGTGGGAAATCATTTCCTGAAAGCTTGCTGTTTCAACTTACTTTCTGTCTTAAATTATGCACTGTACTCTGAACAAATGTGTTTTTCTGTAAAATACAACATCAAAATTTCATGAGCTATGCCTCTTTCAAATGCAGTCTCTTGTAAATTTATGCACAAAGGTACATTTAAAAAGTACAATAGTAGGCACAGTACTAAGCTGATTTATTAATGCGAAACTAGAGACATTTTATGTAAAAACAAGCAAAACATTGCCCTACAGATATGTAGAAAACATCTTCAGTCACAGAAGTTTGTGTTGTGGCATCAAACAGCAAACAAAACTCCATTTAGCAGTCTGAAAACAACAGAGATTCACAGGCATTCTGACGTGAATACAAAAGCTGAAAAAGCTAAATTGATTTCAAGAAACACAAACACTTTTTTGTTTTTGATATTTGCTATTGATCAGTGGATCAGCGAAGATCAGAACCACTAACTAACTTTTTTTTCTGTTGACATTTTGAACTTTAAGTTTGCATCATATTGTTATCTACAGTCGAGGCCAAAGGTTTTAAGAATTACATAAATATTGGAAATTGGAAAAGTTACTGCTTAAGTTTTTCTAATAGCAATTTGCATATACTCCAAAATCATTACTCCAGAGTGTCATTAAAAGAACCTGCTGAGATCATTTCAGTAATCGTCTTGTTAACTCAGGTGAAAATGTTGACGAGCACAAGGCTGGAGATCATTATGTCAGGCTGACTGGGTTAGAATGGCAGACTTGACATGTTAAAAGGAGAGTGATGCTTGAAATCATTGCTCTTCCATTGTTAACCATGGTGACCTGCAAAGAAACGAGTGCAGCCATCATTGCGTTGCATAAAAATGGCTTCACAGGCAAGGTTATTGTGGCTACTAAGATTGCACCTAAATCAACAATTTATAGGATCATCAAGAACTTCAAGGAAAGAGGTTCAATTCTTGTTAAGAAGGCTTCAGGGCGTCCAAGAAAGTCCAGCAAGAGCCAGGATCGTCTCCTAAAGAGGATTCAGCTGCGGGATCGGAGTGCCACCAGTGCAGAGCTTGCTCAGGAATGGCAGCAGGCAGGTGTGAGCACATCTGCACACACAGTGAGGCGAAGACTTTTGGAAGATGGCCTGGTGTCAAGAAGGGCAGCAAAGAAGCCACTTCTCTCCAAAAAAAAAACATCAGGGACACATTGATCTTCTACAAAAAGTATGGCGAATGGACTGCTGAGGACTGGGGCAAAGTCATATTCTCAGATGAAGCCCTTTTCAGATTGTTTGGGGCATCTAGAAAAAGGCTTGCCTGGAGAAGAAAAGGTGAGCGCTACCATTAGTCCTGTGTCATGCCAACAGTAAAGCATCCTGAGACCATTTATGTGTGAGGTTGCTTTCCATTCAAGGGAGTGGGCTCACTCACAATTTTGCCCAAAAACACAGCCATGAATAAAGAATGGTACCAAAACACCCTCCAACAGCAACTTCTTCCAACAATCTAACAACAGTTTGGTGAAGAACAATGCATTTTCCAGCACGATGAAGCACCGTGCCATAAGGCAAAAGTGATATCTAGGTGGCTCGGTGACCAAAACGTTGAAATTTTGGGTCCATGGCCTGAAAACTCCCCAGAACTTAATCCCATTGAGAACTTGGATCAATCCTCAAGAGGCAGGTGGACAAACAAAAACCCACTAATTCTGACAAACTCCAAGAAGTGATTATGAAAGAATGGGTTGCTATCAGTCAGGATTTGGCCCAGAAGTTGATTGAGAGCATGCCCAGTCGAATTGCAGAGGTCCTGAAAAAGAAGCGCCAACACTGCAAATACTGACTCTTTGCATAAATGTCATGTAATTGTCGATAAAAGCCTTTGAAACGTATGAAGTGCTTGTAATTATATTTCAGTACATCACAGAAACAACTGAAACAAAGATCTAAAAGCAGTTTAGCAGCAAACTTTGTGAAAACTAATATTTGTGTCATTCTCAAAACTTTTGGCCACGACTGTATACATAATTTTGCAAGGGTTGGCAACTCTGAGCAGGGGTCACTGTCAGTGCATTAAGATAAATCCCAAAACGACCCCTTAATCTCTTCCTTTAGAACACCTTCGATGTCAACAAAGAACAATGAGTTCTTTTTCACAAAAGGAAATTACAACCGATAGAATAAATCAACAAAAAGGTGCAAATACATTAAACAATTAAAAAATTGTTTTTATCAATGAATCAAATCTCATTACACATTTTCTTCACTGTACAAATTAAATATATGTTGATTCTTATTAAGGCTTATTAAAGCTACTAGCTACTAGTGTTCAGTGATGAGCAGTGAATGAATTTCTTATTTTCTTCTGATTCTCTTATTTGTCATTTGATTAACGTTAAAACATTAACTGGCATCCCAATTTTTGAGTTTGAGTTCATATTTGGCCATGCCACGTATTGACGTTGATACGAGCAGGCAAAAGATCCAAACACAAAACGAATCATTCATTTGACTCTTTCCTTAAAGAATCAATAGTTTTAAACACGGTGCACTTTCAGATTTAAACCTCAGTTGGATGTTTTCATTCACTTAGAGCTGTGTTACACAGTGTATGGCAGGTAATAATAGGGGTTGCGTAAACTCTAGATTAGACACGATATGTGAACGGCCCCTAAAACGCAGCTGTCATTTGCGATCTCCAGCAGTTATTCTTCTTGCACAGACACGGTGGATTCATCTGATTTGTTGACAAATGGGTTGAGGACCTATTGCTTGGCAGTTCGCGGGTCCTTCACTGGGTCTTTTTCCCTTAGCAACGAAACTTTCCAAAGACGTCTGTTTCTTACTCATTTTGCTGCTTGTCGGTTAAACTTGGGCGCTCAAGTGACCGAGAGGTAAGCGAGAGAATACAAAAAGATTTTTAAAAATAAAAGATCATTCAGACTCAGATAATAAATAAAACGTGAATAATTAATGATTTCTTGTGAGGCCCGGTACCAATTGATCCACGGACCGGTACCGGTCTTAAAATGACTTTCAAGAGTTCACACTTAGCTGATGATTGGTTATAAAGCTTGTTTGGCATGCTGTCCCGGGAGAGAGCCCTGAGCTCATAGATCCTCGAGCCCGGGGCTCCCTCCCGTTTGCAAGGCGAGAGGGGAGTTTGAGCTCAGGTAGATCTCGAGATCTCCCCTGCTGTAGTAGCTAATGAACAGATAGTGATTGCTCTTGAGATGACTACTTACTAGGAGCATGTCTAGATGCAGAGTTGGATTAGTCAATTAACTTAAGTTGCATGTTTTTGGACGGTGGGAGGAAACCGGGGAACCTGGCGGAAACCCACGTGAGCACGGGGAGAACGTGCAAACTCCACACAGAAACGTCGGCTGGCTTGGTAAGGACTAGAACCAGTGACGTTCTTGCTGTGAGGCAACAGTGCTAACCACTGGGCCACCGTGCCACCCATCTAGGAAAGGAGGAGTAGGGGTGGAAGGGGGGATTCTTCAAAACGAAGATGGCTGTGATATGAAACTTAGGGTATTTATAGTGGCTTAGGAATCGTCTGATTGGTGAATCATGAATTGGATAATGCGGGACCAGCCGCAGCAATCATAAGCACGTGATCCTCTCGAAATTAGTTTATAAATAAACTTCACTAAAATGAAAGTCTTTCACACTATTAGAACCTATTAGATTAGGTCAACTTTTATTAATCCCAACATTGCGATATTGTTGCTGAAATGACATATTGTGCAGCCCTAGTGTATGGTCATAACTAATCAGGTACTGCTTATATAGAAAGATATAACCCATAAATATCCTGAAAACCTTATGTGGAACTTACTTCTTATGCCATACTAAGAATCTGCTGTTGCTTATTAACTGTTACTAATTCGAAAATGTCGCATTTGAGCTTACAGCATCTGCGATCACTGAAGCTCTGTGAAATTATTAGAGTACAAGCAACAGGACTGTGTGAATATTGCTTAAATGAGCTAGAAGTTAATGCCTTGTAACATTTTTATTTCTCTACCATTCAAAATAGGTCCAAACAAAGCCATAGCAGAACAGCAAGATTTCCACACACAGCAGTGGTGTGTCTGAATGAATCAGTGTTTTGAACAAATTGTTTGAGTGAATAATTAAACGACTCCTGAATTATTGTGAGGCTGTGTCCTTGTTAGACCTCCTTTGAGGCTTCTAGGCTAAATACATCCTCCGCATCTAACGCTAGAATGAGATGCTTTAATAAGTCACAATTCAGTTTCAGCCCCAAGATGATTAATATGCAATTTAGGAGAAAATGTAAAAGTTGAATTAGTAATATTATATGACTTTCTAATGCAGTACATGAATAGCTTTACATTGTCATTTATTTTACAACACAAAACATGCTTTATAATAATTAAACTTAATAAGCTCTGTGGCAACATGTTATATTTACAATACGTTACATTAATGTAAAGTCATAATTAATTTTGAGATGCATAAGCAAATAGATACAACTGAAGTCAAAATTATTAGCCATTGAGTTAAATATTTCTTAAATATTTCCCAAATGTTAAACAGAGCAAGGAATTTTTCATAGTATGTCCTATAATATTTTGTCTTCTGGAGAAAGACTTAAGGCTGGTTTATACGTCTGCCTTCAGTGATTCGCGTGACCCACTGCGCATGCCTTGCGCGTTGCTGTGCATTTATACATCTGTGTGCGTTTTGTGTTGCTCTGCAATAACACTTCTGAAACTCTAGCTGGCAGTAGGTTTTTATGTTCCTCTGTGTTAAGTTTCTTTGCGGGTGTTTTGTTTTTGTCTGAACGCTACCTTAATGTACAAGTATCTAAAACTCGCTCAATCAGAGGCGGGAACCGGCGGACATGCAACAACTTTAATCGTAAGGTGAACATAAAACAAAAGTTTCCATCTGGAGCTCCTTACGGGACTCGACACTTGTAAACACTCACTCCATCGGGCTCGCGGCTCTCAGCACCGCTCACCGCGCTTGTCAGCGATACCAAGCCGACCAATCACAAAGCTTTCGCGAGAGCTATGCGACAGCGCGAAGGCTGCGCCGAACCGTGCGTATTTGTTTTATTTTGGCTTTAATAAATGCAGATTACATTTAAAAAAAAACATTTTAAAGTCAATATTGGGCCGTATGTGCTGGTGCAGTGGGTAGTGCTGTTGCCTCACAACAAGAAGGTCGCTGGTTCAAGCCTCGGCTGGGTCAGTTGGCATTTCTGTGTGGAGTTTGCATGTACTCCTCGTGTTTGTGTGGGTTTCCTTCGGGTGCTCCGGTTTCTCCCACAAGTCCAAAGACATGTGCTATAGGTGAATTGGGTAAGCTAAATTGTCAGTTGTGTATGTGTGTAAATGAGTGTATGAATGTATCCCAGTGATGGGTTGCAGCTGGAAGGTCATCCGCTTCGTAAAAGATATGCTGGATAAGATATGCCGAAAAGAAAATGAATGAATGAAGTCAATATTATTCGCCGCCTTAAGCAAAATGTTTTCGATTGTCTACAGAACAAATACAATGATTTTCCTAACTACACTAACTTGCCCAACTAACATAATTAACCGTGTTAAGCCTTTAAATTTCACTTTAAGCTGAATACTAGTATCCTGAAAAATATCAAGTAAAATATTATGTGCTGTCATCATGGCAAAGATAAGAGAAATCAGTTATTAAAAAATACTTATAAAAACTATTATGTTTAGAAATGTGTTGATTTTTTTTTCTCTCCATTAAACAGAAATTGTGGGAAAAAATATACAGGAGAGCTAATAATTCAGAAGAGCTAATAATTCTGACTTCAATATATTAATATTGTATATTAATGTGACACTTTGTGTGATAATTAAATTAATTTTTTAATGACTGTAGTAAATTAATGCAATAAATTCAAATGTCAATAATCCATATATTTATTATATCTTTTTATTTATTTAATTTTTCAATTGGTTGATTATTTATTTGTCTCTGTCTTGATTCATCTTTGCATATGAAGGCCTCAGGAAACAGGGAGGGGTGGGAGATGGGAGGGATGGTGCTTAGAAGGGGGTAGAAGAGTTTAGGTTTGATTTGAGAGTTCTGCAGTTTTCTTGTTTTTGTTCTTGCTATATTTTTGATGTCATCTCTTTGCTGATAGGACTTCTATTTTTCATATACATTTATATGTTTGTATATTATCTGGAAAAACGCAACATAAAAATATTGAAAGAGAAACGTCAATAATCCAACACCATATTGGAAAAATAAATGCTGCATTTGTGACATTAAATGAAAGAAATTGTTCCCGTTCCTTAGACTCTGACCAGAAGCTATGTAGAACCTGTTTTTGAGATAAAAAAAAAGAAAGAAATGAATTTAGGCGAAATCTGTTTCTTGTGTGGGCAAATGAAGAAGATGCAATATTATCTCAGTTTGACGTCTTATGTTTGAACTAACTGAACTGTAAAAACTCTGGGAAAGCTGAAGAGTTTGTTAACATCACCCACCGCGCACACATTAGTCATCCACAGTCTGAGACTGTACAGCTGACATCTCTGCTGCTGAGAGATTTTGATGTTTTCCTGTTTTATTAAAACTCTATTAGATATAGAGTAATTTATTTATGGAGAAAAAGAAACAAATGAAAAAAGACAGACAAAGAGAGGGGCGACTGTATGGTGTGAAGTAAGCAGGGGTGTAAAAATAATCATCAAGTGAAAGTACACAGATACTGGGTGAAAATTTAACTCAACTAAAAGTACAATTATCTGGCTGAATATAAATATAAAAGTAAAAAAAATAATAATCATGTTTCATCATGTGCAAAAGCATGTGCAAGTGCAAAATAAACAACCCGGGCTCATTCTGAAAACGAACTGCTATATACATTTCTGGAGAGCGCCAAATACATCCCAGGAGGTACTTTTTTTGCAGTTTTCGCAAATCCACCAAAGGCTGCTGTTTACACTTTTTCAGATCTCAAATTTCTCCATTCACCCCTGCTGTTCTCACGTAAACCCACCAGTGGCCGCTGTCGACTGACTGACTGACATACTGAATGACTGACTGACCAACCGATCGACAGACCCACCCTCCTCCTTTCCTAAATCCAACCAATAGTGTTTTCAAAAGCACAGATTGACCCGCCCACCCATTTCCCTAAACACAACTGACAGGTTTAAAAACCAATCCAGAAAAAGAAAAGCCCTTGTCGGATTTTTACCACGTTTTCAGATTTTACCACATTCTCACCGTTATTTACTTGTTTATTTTATTTTTTGGCTTCTGTTTTTGTCTAACCTGCTTTCTGGAACCGTTCTTTGCCAGACTCAAACCCGTCGTCGTGGTCAACTCCTCTCTGCATCTCAAGTCCGCCAACGTACATGGCGAGCTAACTGGACAAACTGGTAACAGCGGGAAAGCCGTCAGTAAGGAAGTAAACCGTCAGCTGGTCAGGGCGAAAAGGAATGGCGCCATACCACCCCCTAGGGTTCATTTTAAAGACAAAATGCAGCCATACGTACCTCTGGCTACATAATTCATGATCTCCAGAAATGTATACAGGGCTACATTTTCAGAATAAGCCTATGTTGCAACTAAAATGTAAAAATGTAATAAATACTTTTTTTTTAATTAATGCATGAAAGACATATACAGAACAATGCCAGGGGTGTACATAAATAAAGATATGAAAAGCATAATAGAGTTATATACAAGTACATAGACTCATTCATTCATTCATTTTCATTTCGGCTTAGTCCCTTTATTAATCTGGGGTCGCCACAGCGGAATGAACCGCCAACTTATCCAGCATATGTTTTACGCAGCGGATGCCCTTCCAGCTGCAACCCATCTCTGGGAAACATCCATACACACCCATTCACACTCATACACTACGGACAATTTAGTCTACCCAATTCACCTGTACCGCATGTCTTTGGACTTGTGGGGGAAACCGGAGCACCCGGAGGAAACCCACGCCAACACAGGGAGAACATGCAAACTCCACACAGAAACGCCAACTGACCCAGCCGACCTGCCGTACATAGACTCAACAAAAAAATAATACTCCACACAGAAACGCCAACTGACCCAGCCGAGGCTCGAACCAGCGACCTTCTTGCTGTGAGGCGAACGTGCTATCCACTGCGCCACTGTGAGGCCGTACATAGACTCAATAGGTAAAACTAAATAAAAATAAAATAATAACAAAAAAATAATAATATTCCAAATAATGCTAGGCCTTGCTAACTCACTAATAACGTGTCAGACAAATACAGTTTTTCAACTTTTTTGTTTGTACTCTCCTTATTGGTATTCATATAAATATCTAGTTATTTAAGTACCACTGAAAAAAAGTTTTTTGACTGCTGAATTTACAACAACGCATATGAAACTTGGTGAGTATAATCAAAAGATTGATAACATAAGCTTCATTTTCCAACTTCTTATAGTTCAAATAAAACAAAAACAAAAATGAAATATTCATACAGTAAAAAAATGAAAAAAAATGACAGCACTTTATCATTTATAAATTTTGATATCTTCATCCATAAACTTTTTGTAAATTGGCAATGCCGGAAAATATGATAAACAGAATGGGTATTTCTGGGTATGATAAACAGAATGAACAATTGACATCCATGTCTTCAATAAATCTGGTTAAAAATGCTTAACAGGGTAAAATTTGTGTAGTATCTTAAAGTAAATGATTTTTTTTTTGTATTTATTCATTCATTTACTCATTCATTTTCTATCGCTTTTCCAGGGCCGGGTCGCGGGGGCAGCAGTCTTAGGAGAGAAACCCAGACTTCCCTCTTCCCAGACACATCCTCCAGCTCCTCCGGGGGGATCCCGAGGCGTTCCCAGGCCAGCCGAGAGACATAGTCATTTTTTTTTGTAATTAATACAAAAAATGTATTAAAAAATGAATACTTTTTTAGCTTAAATAATATTGTAAGGTGTAAAAAGTGCACTGTTAATGATTTTTGTAAATTACACAGCATTTAACTGTAATATGAACTATATTTTACTGTAGGACAGTTATGCAGTATGTTACTGTATTTAAAAGTTACATTGTGAAATTTACTGTATGTTTTACAGTAAAGATATACAATACTGTAAATGCATATACAGCAAGATAAATGGTGCTGTAAATGTAAATGCGGTATTTTTGCTGTAATTGATTTACAGTAAGTTACTGTAGATTCTACAAGAAATTATTAACAGTGTACAGTTTCTTCTTCAGAAATGTGCTCAAGAACAAGTAGTCCGTTAGAACTGTAAATGAGCAAAGTAAAATCCTCCAATATAATATTTAAATACAGTAACTAAGCAAGTATTTTACACCCCTAGAAGTTACCTATATGTTTGTTTGATGATTTTGCATGGGAATATTGCTATAAATTTGTGTTTCAGGTGGGTATCTACAGTTTGTGAGTGGCAGAAAGGACCAAATCCATCGGCATCTCAGAAACAGGGAGCTCTGATGAATGTTTCATGTAAGTTTCACTAATCTATGCCACTCTATCGTGGAAAATCAAGCATGCAAAATCATTATGGAGCTAAAGGATGGAGGGAAAGGAAGAACTGATCCATTGACCTCCACTGGGCTTGTTTATTCTTCTTCCCCCAAGGTCGTTGCGTGGTCATTATTTACAGAAATGATTACTGCTGACTTTCTTGTATGCCAAAAATAGTAATTGCATTTATCTCTGACAACCGGGATGGTGCAACCTTCGCACCTGAACCACTGGCCGCTTAAAACATTTCAACCAGTCTGATTTGAATGGAGATGGAATGGAAATGCAAATGGAGATTGTTTTCTGAGTGACACAGTAGGCAAACTGGTTCACATCTAATGCATTTTCACCACTGGATGAATAATATCATATCATTATCGGGCATCTAATTATTATTGAGCGCGTAAAAATGAAATCTGTATACAAATGGGGAAATTATGAATTTTCATCTCTCTCGTTGAGATGAAAAAGAAATAGGGGTGCACTATTGATGTCTGGTTGTTTAGTTGGAATATTTAAGGTAAAAACTGTACTTAAAATTATAATTACAAAATTACTATTTTAGTCTTTCTGCTAAAATTTTGTGAATGATCTTAAAAAGATGGGAAAAATCCTTATATTTTTACACAGAGACAGGTACTGGTCGGTGGAATTTTATGTCAATGATGACAGGTCATAAATGGGAAAAACTTTGAATACAGTTCATCCATTTTCTTTCTCAATGTTTGTGAGTGTTGAACGCATCTTAAATGAATATTTCAACCCAAAATGAAAATTTGACCATCATTTACTCATATTCCACTTGTTCCAAACCTGTTATAGCCTGTTATATTATTTTTTTCTGTTTAACACTAAGGAAGATATACCGAAGAATGTTGGAGGGAAAACAATTATTGATTTCATAGGGTTCAACAGAAGAAAGGAATGCATAACGGTTTAGAACCATTTGAGTGTGTGGAAATGGTGAGAAAATGTTTCAATAAATTGGATGCAAATAAATTTAAGTTTTTAACAGTTTGTACACAGTAGATACTAATTGTATTGTAAAATAAATAATATGGAAACTATATTAAATACACTCTCAGAAAAAATGGTACAACAAATTTGTACCATTGCAGTGTGTACCTTTAATGCAATGAAAACAAATTTCTCCTCAAAAATTTGCTACTTTTGTTTATCTTTCTTCAGAAAAAGCCTAATCTTGGAAATGTCTAACCTTATAAAAGTCTAAAAATGTTTCTACACCAAATTTACTTGTGCAGAAATTGCTAGTATTTTAGACACACTGTATACAGAAATATATACTGTGTCTAAAATACTAGCAATTTCTGCACAAGTAAATTTGGTGCAGAAACATTTTTCCCTAAAAATGCTAGCAGACGTATCACATAAGTAAACATCCAAACAAAGAAATAAAAAGTAACCATCAATTAAACATAAATATTTCATTTTTAAATACACTATTGCGAAATCGCATTTTCCAATAAAATGTATTGCAACAATCTTAAAATATTTTTCAAAGAATAATAATAATAATAATATTGTTTCAACCTAAATGCAATGCTATTTGTTGTGCAGAATCGAGTAAAACATTAAATCAGAAATGTATTATTATTATTATATATTATTGTCATTGAATGTCCTTATCATTAAGTACAAAAACAGTTATTGTTAACAGTTACACTTCATTGATTCTAACCGTCGCAGGGATGTCCTTTAAAGCATGTTGACTCCAGAAGGATTGATTACATTCATTTAGCGCTTAGTGAGGGTCTCAACCAAAAGTACACACAGCTTGTAGTCCTTAAGTTTGAGTAGCAGCCTATGTTTAGAGCTGAAACAGAATAATGATTTTAAAGGCTCTCGTTCTATGAGACAGACAACTAGACAGGCACAGTTGCTGTGTAATAGCCGTTAAAAGGGCCATTATGATCTCTGAAAAGAGAATAGATAGAGTTTGGCTTTTTTTGAGACTCCTCACATCTTTACTAAATTTTGATCTTAAAACCGTTTGGATTTTTATAATAGAATAAAGGTACAGTTTTTTTCCAGCACAAGATCATCCTGTAAATTACTGTCATATAAGAACTAAAATATTGTGCAAAATTGTGACAAATTAAATGTGCACATTAAAAAATGCAGGAATGTTTAACTCAAGGTTGGGTCAAATATGGACAAATTGAACAGTTGGGTTTAAAAAAAAAAACCTAATTTTCATTTAATTGAAAAAATAACCCAAAGGTTAGGGTTGTCAATATTTGAGCCAATATTAGGTCTTTTTAGAGTGTGTGCAAACTGTGTGGTGTATTATGAGTCATTGTAGGTTATTATTATTATTTTTATGACACTTTGTATCCATACACACTCACTCATTCACACACACACACACACACACACACACACACACACACACACACACACACACACAC
>CAIGQW010055671.1:6815570-6877661 GCA_903798125.1 Danio choprae | reverse complement strand
GAGAGAGAGAGAGAGAGAGAGAGAGAGAGAGAGAGAGAGAGAGAGAGAGAGAAAAGAAGAAGTCATTAATATTTTACTAGAGGAGTATTTTATTATATTATACTGGAAGTACTTGATTTGTGTACTTCATTCACCACAGCTTTCTTATATGTCTATACATATGTATATTCTTAGAAGTATAGACAAAAAAAGAGTACTTTTAAACTTAGAACTTTTAAAAACTTATTTAGTTTTTTTTTTTTTTTTATCAATTTTATATGTTTATACATCACATTATTATTTGAGGTTTAGTGTGAACTTTTAAACTTAGATCTATTAAGTTATTCTTATGATGAATTCTTCTAATGTTCTTCATTTATAAGCTGCTTTGGATAAAAGCTCCTTCTAAATTTTTCATTCATTCATTTTCTTTTCAGCTTAGTCCCTTTATTAATCTGGGGTCGCCACAGCGGAATGAACCGCCAACTTATCCAGCATATGTTTTACGCAGCGGATGCCCTTAAAGCCACAACCCATCACAGGAAAACATCCATACACACTTATTCACACTCATACACTATGGACAATTTAGCTTACCCAATTCACCTATACCGCATGTCTTTGGAATTGTGGGGGAAACCGGAGCACCCAGAGGAAACCCACATGAACACGGGGAGAACATGCAAACTCCACACTGAAATGCCAACTGACCCAGCCGGGGCTCAAACCAGCGACCTTCTTGCTGTGAGGCGATTGTGCTATCTACTGCGCCACAATGCTGCCCCCTTCTAAATTAATAAAGATAAATGTAAAAGTATCAAATGACTGTGTTGTGAGTCAGCCCAAGTTGCAAGCAATAGTATGCTCCACTCTCCCCACTCGCAATGCTGCCGAAGTGTTGTTTGTGTTGTGTTAAAGAGTAACTATGTGAGACTAATGGTGGTGTTAATGAAGACGGAGAACATTGTAACGAGTGTGGGGCGACTCCTGAAGATCAATCTCCCTCCCTGCCGGAAAAGAGACTGACAGACCATTGATTAGATAGATGTGAGAACAAGTGATTAAGCAGTAGTGCGGCCACACACAAACAAACACATGCGCACACACAAAGCTAATGTTCAGCTGTATACACTTAGTCCTTTTGGTAAGTTTAAGCAGTTAGTCGAATGTTCTTCATCACGTTTGAATTTAAGGCACACATTCATGAGAAAAACAGACATAAGTCATATGTGAGCAAAAGAAATTCAAAATTACCTGTATGAAAACACCAGTGAGCGTGTAAATGCTCGAATTAATGAGCACACAGACACAGCATAATGAACACAGTGCTTAACGCATGACAAATTATGCATTGAACAAGCAGCTGATAATCAAGTTTGGGTAATCTACTAATAGCACAAGCACAAAATGGGTAAATACATACTTTTTGTATGTTAAATAATGGCAAAGGGCGGCACGGAGGCTCAGTGGTTAGCACTGTCGCCTCATAGCAAGAAGGTCACTAGTTTGAGTCCCGGCTGGACCAGTTGACATTTCTGTATGGAGTTTGCATGTTCTCCTCGTGTTCAGGTGAGTTTCCTCCGGGTGCTCCGGTTTCCCCCACAGTCCAAAGACATGCGCTATAAGTGAATTAGGTAAACAAAATTGGCCGTGATTGCGTGTGTGAATGTGAGAGTGAATGGGTGTTTCCCAGTACTGGGTTGCACAGTTCATTCCACTGTGGCAACCCCTGATAAATAAGGGACTAAGCCGAAGGAAAAAGAATGAATGAATGAAATAATGGCACACATACCAGTAAACTGATTACTGAAAACCACAGTAAATAAATGACCTTGAATTAATTATTTAAATATTCCTACCCCCTAAAGTGTATCTGAAAGAGAAACTCCTTCGTAGCCTCACACACGTTGATCGAAAATGTTGTAAATTACATTAAAGTATGTATAGTAAGTCACATGAAATATGACATAACTGTTTATTACCACATGTAATACCACGTTAAAGTAGCAGAAATTTCAATTGAAAAGATCATACTCCATGTGGTTTGTGCTAGTCACACTGTCGTGAGAAATATGAATATAAATGACATGCGGGCAAAAAAAGATGTAATGTCCTTAAATGTTCACACAAAAAAACCTCTATGGCAACATTCCAGTTTTCACAGACTTTGTAAGAGACTGAGCCATTCTAAAGTGACTAAAGTGACAGGCTGTCATCTGTCAACATCAGGTTGCTGACATGAAGGCTAAAAAACATGACCATTTTGGCCATAGAAAGAAAACTTGGTCATTGCAAATCTGTGACCAATTCTGCATCTTTATAATGACTCATTCAAGTCCACAAGAGGAAAGAATAATGTGAAGAATTTCAATGGCCAAATGGTTCAACACTGCAGCTAGAATTGCTCACCAATACAGTGCTCAACAAGGTAGGGATTTGTCAGTATGGTTATCAGCATTTAAAAGGGTTTGGACTGAAAGGCCTGCGGTGACCAAAACTCTCATCAGCAGGAAGATCCAAAAGGTTAGACTAACCTTTGTCGAGTAGCATGTTGTGTGTACAGAGGAATGGTCCAAATTTCACATTAGTGATGAAAACAATTATTTATTTGAAAAGTATACCAGAATTACAACTTGTCTCTTTTAACATAAAGTAATGTGCACTCAAATTGTTGCAGTTTTGAGCATATTGTTGACAGTTTATTGTCAGAGAATGACATCATAGCTTGCTCTTGTGAAAGCAATTTCCCATGTGCACTTTGGAGAGCAAACAGTCAACTCAACTCAAGAAAACAGTCAACTCTATATATGTCATGTTCAACCACAAACAGAAGAAAGACTGAACCCAAACTGTGTAAAGAAGTTAAAGGTGGAGAAAGAAGTGTCATGGTTTTGGGGAATGTTTTCTGCAGCAGGAGTTAATAAATATCCCCCAATTTTTCAATTTTCAACAATTTTCATGCAGGACAGTCGCATGGGCACCGTCACACAACAACAAGCAGTTCATTGAAGCTGAAACACTGAAATAATGGAATGGAAGTCCAGAGTCCTGACCTACACCTGATTGAAAATCTCTGGAAAAATCCTTGGTGACAAAGTTATGGTTAAGAAACTAGTCACTGAAAAGAGTGTCCTGTACATCACATTGGGAAAATGTCCTCATTTTCATCAGGGTATTGTTTTTTTAAAATCATTGTTATTTTAATAAAACAACGCATTCCTTTTTAAGAAAGATTGTTATTTTTCTTTTTTATGGAATAGTTACACCTTCATTTAACAGTGCCTCATCCTACCCAGTTGTTGAAAAGAAAAGAGCAAAAAGGGGCACCAAGAAGCTGTGATGTTTGTCCCACACAAGATTAGTAATTCTTAATACTTAGTAAGTCTCACATTTGGTTTGTTAGGAAGGGGTTAACCTATCACATGTGGAACACACTGGAAGAACAGTGGATCAAAATCACAGTAGAGCATACTGAGAGAATATGAGAGAGTGTTGGGTAAGTTGCTTAATTATTAATTACTAATTTTGTACAACAATAAAATTGTATTTAAATTATCCTACTTAAAGTCCCTGAAAACAGCAATCTGCATTAAACACTTTGAGTCCAACATGGCCTTTTAGTTTTTATTTAAAAAAAATTATACTTAATCATTTTATTAGCAAACATAACATTCTTTATTGTAACAAATGTAACAATCACTTTTGCAAAAAAAAAAAAAACTAATATTTGGCTGTTGTAACCATAATAAATTTGAGTTGTAATTTTTCTTCGTGCTACAGTCAATGCTGTTCTTTAATTTTGATCACTGTGTTGTCCACAAAATAAAGGATTTTTGTTAAAGTAGTTTGTTGTTACAGACACAACAAAAATTCCTTCAAATTTTGAATGCCAAAGATTACATTGTTTCTCCAAAAAATCAAGCACTCATAAACTGATCTCTAACTGATCTCCATTATGTAGTGCACAATGATATTAAGCTTAGATGAGTGTGTTCAAACAAGATTGACTCATCTTTTGTTACCTCAGTACTGTGAAAATATACACAAGTCTTATCTGCAATTCTGTACTAAATCAAAACTGCCTGCCTGAATTTTAGTCTAAAAAAACTTCATCCATCTCCACAGAGAGAGCATTATAAAATCAGAGGATGTCGGGGTCTGCTTTCTGATTACTGGCCTTTCAAAAGAAGGTCTGCGTTTTGAATAGAATTGTTCCTGTGAATCATAAAGTAATTTAGTCTAACAGCATTTGATTCAAAGAAAAACACTGAGGAGGGCCTTTGAGGTGAGTTTTTAAGAACATTTTGACCTTGTCCCACCGTTGATTCATTTGAACATAAAACTCCTTTCGTCAACTTTTTCTAACAAAAAAATTGAGCAGTTGTCAGTCTACTCTGGGCTACAACACTAGACGTTCCCAAGCTTCAGTAGTGACAGACCTGAAAAGAGAAAGCCCATCTCATATTGATGAACACATCTGAGAGCAAAAGAGAAGTGGTCCACCATTTATTCTCTCTGTGAGGGGAATGTTACGTGTTACATTGAAACACATGTAACAAAGTCTTGACACACCAGGCGAATCTTTGAGTCTCTCCAAACGTCTCATGAATTATTAATCTCGCCCCAGGTATCAGCGTTGACAGTGATCCATGCCTCCTCCCCCAACAAACGCAATCATACACACTCGGCTTGAGAAAGATTTAAGGCGAAAGTAAGTGCTGCTTCACTTCTCCGTCGAGTTGCTCAGATAGCGGCCCGCTTCTGACTTCTTTCCACGCATCAGCCCCTCTAAGCCACTCCAAGTGACAGAGGAGGAGTTTTAAATGCCTCTCACACATGATTTACTCTGCGATGAATCTCCCTGAATGGCTGTTCTCAAGTATATTTGGTAAACATGGAGTGAGAACATCAGTTTTGCGATGTGGTCTGGTCTTTGTCCTTGTACTTACAATGTGGCCACCTTTGCATGCAAATGATTTGCAATGAAATAGTCTATTGAGCTTTTAGCATACAGTTAAAGCCCACTGTTAAGTTTGGTTAAAGAGATAGATCAACCCCAAATTGAAAATACCTCATAATTTACTCTCCCTGGTGTGGTTTTAAAACCTTTATATGCTCTATTTTAACAATCTAAGTACATAATCTAAAGCACATGGCACAGGTGCACATATGGCATGTTCGAATCCACTTGTGCTATTTTAAGGAGAAAAAAATGGTTGGCTCACTTGGCACATGGTCTTAAATAGTTGTCCTTATTTTCATAATGAGTTATGGGTTTGTTTTTGGCGTAACATCCATTAAATCAATCAGAGTCTCATCTCCCATTATCTTTAAGAGTGATTTGCGGTCGCTCCATGACAGATTTGCTATTTACATTGCAGACCTTGCATAAGGGTAAAAACTGAAGGCTTCAATATGAGGAATTGAGTCATGAGGTACATGAGGTTAAAGCACACAAACAAACCATCTAGGGAATGAGCAGATTCCACCAAAGACCCCTGAGGTGAAGGCACGGGAGGATGTAGCATTTTTTAAATTTATGTAGACAAAAATAATAATAGTTTACATTTGAATCCTTTAGTATTAAATATATAAATATATTTATTTGCTGCTGTGCATCCCAGTGTGTGTAATAAGTAAACATTTATTTTTCACCCTCCTATCTATCACAGAAGCTGTGAGTATGGATAACTGTTTATTTGGAATATGAACAGGAATTGATATGATCAAAGAAGGTCTATAGCAGGATATGATGAGCAGATGACCAGATGATGAGGAGGGACCAGAGGATGAAAAGGAACCAGGATCACAGAGGAAGTGGAGAACACACAACCAGAGAAGACCAGGGGGGAACCACACTAGGAGGAGGGTCACAGACACTGGAGATCACAGGGAATAGACAGGTAAGTATAACTGAGACGTTATGGTTTCACTGACCGTGAGAGTAGTCCTTCTGTCATGCGACGAGGCTGGACACAGAGTGAGGTACGGAGAGGTGTGATGATCGGGTATGAAGTGCAGGTGCCGGGCTGATTAGTATGCAGGTGACTGTGATGATGGAGGTGATTAAGTGAGGGGAGAACCTGGCCTGGCTGTTACACTATCTCTAACATACTCTTTAAATAAATAAAAAAAAGCACTGTGCCATTGACTTTAGACCAGCTATTGGTTAGTAAGCGGTGCTGTCTATTTCAGATGCTTAAAGAAAATATAAATGTGTCAATAATAAACCTTAACACACCTGCTTTTCAGACCAGTACCCATGGGCACAAATGCATTTGCTATTTAAACAATGTGGCGCAGGATGGGAAATTGATACCTGTGCTGGGTGGAAACACCGTCGCATTGCAACAAATGTAGAGCCTACGGTATGTGTTTGTTTCCTTCTTCTGTTGAACACTAAAGAAGATATTTTTAAAAATGCTGGTTGCTGGTACATATTGACTACCATGGTAGGACAAAAAAAATACTATAAAAGTCAATGTGTACCAGCTAACAACATTTTTCAAAATATCTTATTTTGTGTTCAACAGAAGAAAGAAACTCAAAAAAAAGTTTTGAACAAGTTAAGGGTGAGTAAATTTACTTTTTTGGGTGAACTATCCCTTTTCCTTCATGACAGCACTTAATGTATCATATGTGGAGCTCTTGCAAGTGTTTATTACATTGTACTTGTACAGATAGCAAGATTAATAATAAATAAATTAGAAAATAAATTCTGCTCCCAATGTCATGTTTGTTGAGCACAGGAAAACAATGATCTTGCTCTTGCATTTCTTTGGAATGCTGTCATCGAAACTAACACATTATAAATACAATGTAAAAAATAAGAGATTAATTCAGCAGTGTAGAGTGGGTTTATAGTGGAAATTTGGTGTAAATTCAGCATGAGAGTGAAAGTAAACGTCAATTGTCTGATTGACTATTGTATATTAAAAACCTAAAAATACAGAAAGCAAGTCTTTTGGATTCAATAGAAGTTTACCAAGGAAGTTGAGTTCTGAAACATTCAATAATTTTATTACTTTATTAGGTACACGTGTATAACAGTTACAAATACCCAATCAGCCAAGCACATGGCAGTAATTCAATGGATTTAGGGATGCAGACATAGTCAAGACGATGTTTAGAAGTTCAAACTGACCATAATAATTTGTTAGAAATGTGATTTAAAGAGAGAGTTCACCCAAAAATTAAAACTTACTATTACTTACTATTTACTCTCCCTCTAATGGTTCTAAACCTTGAGAGTTTCTTTATTCTGTTGAACACAAAAGAAGATATTTTGAAGAAAGCTGAAAATCAGTAACCAACTTTTTAAAACTTTTTTGGGGGGATTTTTTTTATATTATGTGTTCAACAGAAGACAGTCACACAGGCTTGGAACAAGTCAAGGGTGAGTAAATGATGACAGAATATCAGTTTTTTTATGATCTATTCCTTTAAGTGACTTTGAATGTGGCATGGTTGTTGGTGTAAGACAGGCTGGTCTCAGTATTTCAGAAACTGCTGATGTACTGGGATTTTCAACTATCTCTACAAGTTGAGCATTATTTAAACACCAGTATTGTTGCTGTCATATCAAACCCTTTACGGACACAATGTACCCATCTTGTAATGGCTTCCTCCAGAAGAATAATAACCGTATCACTCAAAGCCTCCCAAAATAGCTTCTTTAACATGAAAATGAGTTCCCTACTTACATCACAGTCATCAGATTTCAAATAGAGCACCTCGATGTGGTGCAGCTAACAAAACTGTGTGACCGTATCCTGTCAAAATAGAGCAACATCTCTAAGAAATGTTTCCAGGACCTTGTTGAATCTATGTAAAACGTTCTAAAGGCAATAAAAAGTGTTCAACCCAAAACTAGCAAGGTGAACCTATTAACATGGCCAGTGAGTGTGTATTTAAAAAAAGGGAAAAAATGGATTTCTCAGTTGATGACATCTTCAAAAGTCTATATTCTTTTCTTACATTCTTACTTTCCCTGCAATTTTCTTTTTGAAATAATGGAGATGCTCTTGTCATTTATTATGCTGCACTTTAGTAATTGTGGACTGCAATTTAACTAGCTCATTAATTCTCATTCATGTCTTTAACAATAACAGTGTGATGAATTGCAAAATGTAGGTTATGAAACTCGTTCATTGAACAGCTTGACTGTTCACAGCAGTCTGTATCTATCACCTATATGAGATATGTGTGTGTGTGTGTGTGTGTGTGTGTGTGTGTGTGTGTGTGTGTGTGTGTGTGTGTGTGTGTGTGTGTGTATGTTCAGTTTACTTCATTAACATAAGTGATGGTCATTTAATTGTGCGGTGAGTGATCCACTTAAATTTAAAAATGTTAAAAGGTTGATTTAATCCATTTGTGCTGGGACTATGAATAATATTTTAGCATTAAGTGAAACTGTGCAGGCATTTTTAAGTTTACAGCATGCCTTCCATGAAAACAGATGGGTTGAGAAAATGAATACATTGAACCTATACACAAATTACACTTATTTTCCTTCCATGATGCCTCTAAATCATAGGGCATTTGCCTATAATAGTGAAAATAAACAAAGCTGAATATTATCCTTCAAAGCTGAATATCATCCTATAGTATCAGTAGTGATGCACTGAAATAAAATTCCTTGCCAAAATGAGCATTCTGAGCACACTTTTTCCCTGCACTCACTTTATTATGCACACCTTGCTAGAGCTGGGTTGGACCCCCTTTTGCCTTCAGAACCACCTTAATTATTGATGGCACAATTTCAACAAGCTTTTTGAAACATTCCTCTGAGATTGTGGTGCTTATTGGCATGATAGCATCGCAAAGATGTGTTGGCTGCACATGATGAAAATCTCCCATTCCACCATATCCCAAAGGTGCTCTGCTGGACTGAGATCTGGTAAATGTGGAGTGTAAGGTCAGTAGTGAACTCATTGTTATGTTCAAGTAACCAGTATGTAAGCATTTTGAGCTTTATGACTTGGCCCATTAATCTGCTGGAAGTAACCATCTCAAGATGGGTTCACTCACCCATAAAGGACATAGTGTAAGGTACCACCCATCACCTCAATGATGGAATCCAACAGCATGGGTGAAGGTTAAATGCATGTTAGACTTTTCTTGGTTTCACTTAATTTTGATGATCCCTGTTATGGTGGCCCAGTAGTGCACAATGCAACGAAATTCAAAAAAGCAAACACAGGCTCACAGCACTATACCATGAGCTCACAAAACAATGACATAAGCTTGCAACACACTAACATTAAAAAGCAACTCAACCTACAACACAACGTCATTAAACCCCAACACAAATGCTCCCAACCACTAAGGGCCAATGTTGGCGGTGAAACAACAATTACCTCAATACAACACAAGAATTTCTCAACCTAAGTGATTGGTCTCAACCTAACAGATCTCAACTTTACAGAATTGCAAAGAGATGTTTGTGCCTTTCTCCTAAATATCCAAATAAGAACAAACAACCATAAAGTCAAGAGTTTCACAGAATCTTCGCTGCGACCCTAAAGTAAAACTAGCATCTGGTAAAGATATTATTAGGCACAACCCAGATCAACAGAACAGAATTCTTATAATACCAGTGACTACTGTGTAATTGAGACAATTTTACCAATCACACTGAGACATTTAAAATGATATCAAACATGAAAAGGGAAAAACCTATTGATCCACAAAATGCACCATTTGAAATACATAGACATTCTGCAAGGACTTTCAGTGACCTGCGTTTTGCTGCAGAAGGTAAAGGAGATGAGAGCGGGGGTGTTCAGGATGGGTGATAGAGACAGCTGAACAACTGACTTTCTCACAGATCTTTCTCAGATTAGAACCTTTATTGTTTTGTTTCATTATATGTTTTGTGAATTCCTGCATTCAGAAAACTCATTCTTACATTGGTGAGCAGCAATACTCAGTTGCAACTAACAGACCCAAAGCATAGCAAGAAAATCTCACCCAAACAACCATTTCACAGACACCCTGAACCAATAATATAAGGAATTGTGTAATTTATGTACAGTGGGTACGGAAAGTATTCAGATCCCCTTAAATTCTTCCCTATTTGTTATATTACAGCCATTTGCTAAACTCATTTCAGTTCATATTTTTCTCCATTAATGTACACACAGCACCCCATATTGACAGAAAAACACAGAATTGCTGACATTTTTGCAGATTTATTGAAAAAGAAAAACTGAAATATCACATGGTCCTGAGTATTCAGAACCTTTGCTCAGTATTTACTAGAAGCACCCCTTTGATCTAATACAGCCATGAGTCTTTTTGGGAAAGATGTTTTTCACACCTGGATTTGTGTATCCTCTGCCATTCCTCCTTGCAGATCCTCTCCAGTTCTGTCAGGTTGGATGGTAAACGTTGGTGGGCAGCCATTTTTAGGTCTCTCCAGAGATGCTCAATTGGGTGTAAGTCAGGGATCTGGCTGGGCCATTCAAGAACAGTCACAGAGTTGTTGTGAAGCCACTCCTTTGTTATTTTTGCTGTGTGCTTAGGGTCACTGTCTAGTTGGAAGGTAAACCTTCCAATATGACCAATTTTATACCAATATGGTCATGATATAATACTATAGCCTTAAGTGTCACCGGTATGCTCTTCTTTTGCTGCTGTAGTTCATCTGCTGCAAAATTGTATGTGTTGTGTGTTCAGAGATGCTCTTCTGCAGATCTTGACTGTATTGTTTGGTTATTTGTGTTGCTGTCTTTCTATCAGCTGAACCAGCCTAGTAATTTTTTCTGGCCTTCTGGCATCAATGAGGCATTTTTGCCCAGAGAACTATTCTCGGTAAAAATCTGGAGATGGTTGTACAGGAAAATTCTAGAAGATCAGAAGTTTCTTCATCCCTTTTCCTCATCTTTCTGATGTATATATATATATATATATATATATATATATATATATATATATACTTTTTATCAGATTTTCTTGCTGCCATGTGATTAGCTGATTTGCATAAATGAGTAGTTGAGCAGGTGTTCCTAATAAAGTGGCCAATGAGTGTAATGCTGTGTCTGAAATCCATTGAAAATGTTACTATCCAATAAGGCCATGCGAGGGAGAATTTATAAATGGAAGTGAAGCAATGAAACTGATTGTTATGTCATGTGATAATGAACACATGGCAGATGTAGTACATTCAAATTTCATTCATACTACTCATTCATACTAAAGAATCTTTTTTTTAAGTGTACGGCGGCGGAGAGATCTCAAACATGCTGCAAATTAAGAGAACATGCAAACAGACAAACACTATCAAACTGAGAAAACATGAACACACACAAATTCTCACAACATATGCAAATACAGAAGCGTGCTGCAAATAGTGCAGAACACAATTTAAATTTGTTGAGAGACCCCAAAAAGAAACACATTTAGGAATGTTCCTGTTTAGAGTCAGCAATCTGAGAGTTGAGTTTTTTGGGGGGTTTTTTAACATCCTGGTCGTCCGTTTTCAAGTTGCCAACTTGCACAATTACAGTAACATTCAATTAAAACAATTCTCAAAAAATGCTTTCTCAATTTGTTATTGTTTTTCTACTTGCAATTTTTCTTAAATATATTTATGTGTGCGTGCGTGCGTGCGTGCGTGCGTGCGTGCGTGCGTGTGTGTGTGTTGTGTTGTGTTGTGTTGTCAAACTGATGAAGGTTCTTTCTCAAATTGTTCTTCTATATGCATGTGTTTTCTTAACTTGCAGTGCAGTTAAGCTCTTTCAGCCACCGTAGTCATGAAATAAGTTCAACTTGATATGTAGGACCTTCTCAGAGAGTAAACAATTTTGGAACACAATAAATCTCACCTTTTCACCATAATGAATTGGTGCTGGATAAGTAGTTCCTTCTTGCAGCATTTGCTTTCAGACACACTAAACCACGTCCCCAGCTGATAATAAATTGCTCGTTGCACAGGTGTTGAGGGCTGGATTGTGAACAAAGAAAACAGAAAGCAGTATCAGTGTGTTCGTCCAGTCTATGCATTTGTTGATTGATACCGGTATGCATATCAATTGCGAAAAAGCTCTTAGGCTGAATAAAAAATTCAGTGCCTTCCTACTGTAAGACTGAGTAAACACTTTTTAAGTTGCTTTTCCCACCGACTGTATGTTTTCAAGTTATACACACCAGTCAAGACAGCATAAACAAATACAGAAGGTTCATTATGAACAGAACTTACATAGCATTCACTGCTGATACTTAGTATGGAAAGGAATGCTAACATGTTCCTACTTCCAACTAAACATTTTTTTTTGTTTAAAAGAAGTATGTGGACGTATTTGGACAATAGTCCAAAAACACACTATTTATCAAATAGACAAATAATTGATTTCATTCATTCCTGTCTATTTGATGAGTTTGGGCTATTGTTAGACGTCTATTAAATTTTGAATGACAGCCCAAATCTAGCCCTTTTTTTAAGCCAAGATTATGTTTAGATGTCTATTAGACTTCTTTCAAACACACAAAAAAGTTTGCTGGGTAGTAGCCAGCTAGTAAAAATAAATATTCGATTTGAGTAAGTCATGTAAAAAGAAAGAAATGATCAGTCCTATAAAATCAATTAAAACTACTAATTTGGGTCACTTTGCTTAATTTACAAGGACAAATGTTTTCTCACAAATTGACTACAACAATACACTACAATAAGGTTGTAACCTAAAAGGTTTCAGCTGAGACGAAGTTAAATGTCAAAAGGAAACTGAAAGAAGCTGAAAGAAATTCATCACACTTTTCCCAGGACTTTTTCTTTTTTAAAGATGCACGTATTTGAATCCATCTCTCCCACAACCTATCATTACAGATAATCTGACTGACATGTGATCTCAATCGTTGCTCGCTTTTTGGTTCCTGTCAGGAAGAACAGCATGATGACTCAGAGGGAAGCAGCAATAGGAAAGTGACAAGCAGCCGAGGAACTAAAGGAGTGCATTATAAAAGGAATGAATGAGTGTTGGATAAAGCAGAATGCTGTGGCTTACTGTGTACAGGGTGTTTGACTAGATTGCAGCACTATATGAAATGCAATTTACAAAACACATAAATACACCAGGCCTCACAGTGGCGCAGTGGGTAGCACGTTCGCCTCACAGCAAGAAGGTCGCTGGTCGCTGGTTCGAGCCTCGCCAGTTGGCGTTTCTGTGTGGAGTTTGCATGTTCTCCCTGTGTTGGCGTGGGTTTCCTCCGGGTGCTCCGGTTTCCCCCACAAGTCCAAAGACATGCGGTATAGGTGAATTGGGTAAGCTAAATTGTCCGTAGTGTATGAGTGTGAATGGGTGTGTATGGATGTTTCCCAGAGATGGGTTGCAGCTGGAAGGGCATCCGCTGCGTAAAACATATGCTGGATAAGTTGGCGGTTCATTCCGCTGTGGCGACCCCAGATTAATAAAGGGACTAAGCCGAAATGAAAATGAATGAATGAATGAATAAATACACCATAGGACAGTAAGATAGATGTACTAAAACAGTCGTTCTCGAAGTCTCAATTCAAATGTGCAAATCTTAATTTTTAGCAATATCAAAGGTCCACAAAATTTAATATAACAGAACCTGATTTTAATAAACATGCGCCAATCAACCAATTGAAATGCACTACAAAGCGAACACACTTTTCAATCTGAAAATCACAATCCCTAAAACTGAGCTGTAAAAAAAAATACTTTGAAAGCAAATTACATGAAAGAGAAATTGTTGCAGCTGTTTAAATCCAGTACTACTTTTGAAAAAGGAGATACATTTATTGATAATGCATCTCTCTTTATGCCATAAAATATACATGACAAGTTTGAACTCACTTACTTTTAAGTAACTGGAGTTCACACGATAAAATTATAATCAGTTAATAAATACAAGCATTTTTGTATTTTATATCCAAGAAAACAGCAGTTCCTCCATTCTGTTGTGTCTGTTTTTATCACACTCATGACCGATAAAGATGCCGGCTGTGTTGGCATATCAAAGTAACAGACTGAAGTGGGGCATCTAGCTTTGTATTACATGTCTGTGGTCAACCATATATGGTTAATGACGCATCAGTCTTCTTTTTCTTGTTTAATGGTGTCTAACTCCTCAGGAGCATTATCACCACCTACTCTAGCCTACAGGAGTCCAATTAAAAACTGAGCTTTCCCAGGAATGCCGACATGATATAAATATACAATATTTATTAAGAATGTATGAAAGTATACAAATACATAATTCGATTTTTATTGATATTCATTTTGATCAGTACAATGATCCTAACATTGACTGTATGATGAGATATTTAGTTCCTGTTTGTTAGACGTGTTTTATTAATGTCTACAACTACCCAAAGCCTAAACCTACCCCTTACAGTAACATGTTGTGTTTTATTAATAAGCAGACATTGGTGCTGAATTTGTGCAGCCCAAAAAATGGCAGCAGTGCGCCATGTCATCATTGTTTGCTGGGTGTTGTGTTTTATTAATTTCTACACCTATGCCAACTGTACCCCTTACAGTAATAAAAACATTATTTATTGTTGTATATTGTGAGGCCCACCCAGTTGGCCCAATGAAGGTGTCTACTGGTGGATGAAGGTTCACTGAGTGTTCAGCCTTTCCAGTGCACAATGTTGTTTCAGTTTAACTTTAACTCATATCTGACTTCAATTTTAATATGAGGTGGATTAGAATATTAATATATTTATCTTTCGTTTTATCTGACTACAACCATAAAACATTAAGAGGATTATATCAATATATAATTTAGATAAATGTTTGAACCTTTTGTCTTCACTCGTAACTATTACATTTTTTCATTCGGGTGCTCATGTCGCTCAGAGGAATCGCCTCGGCCGATGGCGTCCCTCATGGTCACACTCTCGTCAGTCTTGATTATTTAACAGAGGTAATTGACTAATACTTTTAGATGGCCGCTCCTATGCTTGCTCATTCTAAAGTATTTTTGATTAGTCTCCTTAGATGTACACCCTTGAGTAAAGACAATATCATTTCTAATCAGAGGTCAAAGCCATTATTTTAAATGTAACCAACTACTGTTCTCTATAATAATTTTGGTTTAGCCAAGCTCATGGTTTCCCATGTACAATTAATTTAGAACAAAATTACTTTCAAACAAGGGTCAGGCACCCTATCTAGGTTAGTCGTGCAACACCTTGTTGCCCTAGACGGAAATAACAAATTTTCCACTTAAGTACACTTGAATCAAGAGTCAGTTGGATCCCACAAATACAGATAGCGTCCCCAATGCTCCATCTCAACTGGACTTTAGTCCATCTACTGACCTGATGCAGGAAGTGCGGAAACAAGGATACAGCGTAATCTACTAAAATGAATAATTACAGAGTAAGCAGAATGCGTTTAAACATAACAATTTAATAGGTAAATATGTATTATGCCAATTATTCAGTCAATTTATAAACATTCAATACAGGACATCAAATTCTCAAAGATAGATCTAAGATCAAAAGATGCATAGCTGACTTCAAAATATACATAGTATAGAGCATGAGAGCTCCACACTACGGGCTGATCTAGTTACAGAATCGCGCCGAACCTCTTGACACTTTCCCTTAAATAGTCAAATCAAGAATCTCCTTCTTGGAGGAGTATGTGTAGAACAACAAAAGGCATTTGCATTTAGTGGCATGTTAGATCTGTAGAGTTACTGCCTATAGGGAACAATTGGCAATTTGAATAGAAAACCCCTTAGGTAAAGGCACACCCTTAGCAGTGGTTCAAAAGATACCTGAAGTTATATATCTTTTATTTTGATTATGTCTATTTCTGAGAGAATGAGACCATTGTATCAGTCACACTGAGACATTTCAAATGATATCAAACATCATAGATAAAGTCACTTGGATTGATATAGAACATTCATATTTTGAGATGACCATTCTGTGTGAGTTGGATGAAGAGGAGGGTGAGTAAACAGGGGGTTGCGGGAGATACTTCAAATGTAAATGAAGGAAAGGAGAGGAGTGAACTTTCCCGCATTCCCACCCGGTGGGGTGTGGAGCCAGCCCATGCTTGTATTGTCAAAGACATCAAAGTATCTGTGGTATCTCAAATCTTACAATATCGTAACAAAAATGATGCTAAATTTACGTGTAAACTACTAGTGGTCCCAGAAGATGTTAATAATCCGTCATTAACCATTTATGCTTTGCCGCTGCCTAGATCGTGTGGCAGGGATTATGTGTCCTGAAACATGTGTGGGTCTGTGGGTCTGCAGCTGGATATCTCCTATAGCTCTAGACATTTGTGTAGAAATTTTGTTTTCACCTGACTGAACTTGTTTAATCGGCATTTGTTGGATCGTGGAACATCTGAGCAGTGTGAAAGAATTTTCCAACAAACAACAACAAACTCTGACGTATTCTGACCAGGTTACAAACCGTTGCGAGTCAAGAGTCTGTTTGTTGGTGTCTGTTGCTGCAGATTTTATTTTATTTTTCATAAAATTCTAAATACAGTGGCCAACTTGTTTGTTGCCGTTTGTCTGTGCAGTGTGAAATGGTGAATTTTGGTTTTTGGAAATGAACCCCTGAACAGTTTTGTGCTGGACTGAAGCAAAATTAGCACATACCTCTTCTGTTCAATTATCTTTCAAAACTGTATTTTCTTCGTCAACTTTTTTTTGCTGGAAACTGGCAACTTCTGAACCACTGGCCACTGAAACAATATTTCAATTATGGCAAATTTCATACCCTGGATGTCATTACAACAGCATCATACAGGAAAAAGGATTTGGTGTAATTTCGAATCATTGCCAAAAAGCCAATTAAAAAACTAACAATATCACAACTTTAACATGTGTTTATCAAAGTAGTATATCCACATTTGTAATCTCTTACACACAATTTTGATCCAGCCAATCATAATGCTCATATTCTGTGCCCTGTAACAGTCAGCCATGTTGTCGGACAGGTGTCGTAGTAGAGTGACATTGGCAAAAAAGGGTGAAAATGTGCTTGAATGGCACTCGCAGCAAAGACAGCAGGTACCCAGAAAGACTGGGCAAAATACGATTTCATCCATTCCCGAAACCTAGAAGTGAATGAAATGGGTGCATTTATGTGGATGGACTCACCTTCAACTGAAAATCAATGGTGCAACTTGTTAAACGAAAGACAAGGACTCAAGACTGATGAACTAATCTTTACTGTTATTAGACTGGCTCAACCTACATAACATTAGTTTATAGATATGTGACTTGGCATGGCAAAATAACCACTTGAGGTCTCGAAAAGTGACAGGGCATATGAGCTAACTTATACCGCATAGACTGGCGACCCAGATAAACAGTAAATTTATCTTTACTCTCTCTCTTATAATTTCATACATGCATTATAGTTTTGTCTTGTTCGAGATGCCACAGTTTGCATGTGTTTTTGTGAATTGTGATAGGGAATCAATATCTAACATTTTAATTATGGGACATTTTACCAGAAACGTACATATTCACTTATAAAAATGTGACGGGGCCTGACTTAAACTTGTCGTCCTCAAAAAAATCATACAAAAACAAGCATCAAAATAATACAATTCAATGATAGAACGGATCCTTGATCACTGTCAGCTTCTCCATCAAATGATGTTACCTCCGAGTCATAGCCTTAAATGTGTATTGCACGCATTTTATGTTAACTTTAATGCAAATGTGACAGTATTTATTTGTAGAATTTATTTATAATTTCATGTTTTTAATCAATTGATGTGAATGATAACAACTTAAACTTACTATTCCTGAATTTTCTTTTTCTAAATAACAGTTTTAACATAATAAAACTATTAAAGCTGTAGGTTCAATTGGGCTGAGGACAAGGACAATGACAGGGTTTATACATTTGTAAAGCGTTTTTAATAAAGAAAACAAATCTGAGAACCAAATGAATGATATGTTCCGTTACAGAACAACTTACAGAGATCAACCATCAGTCCATTTTAGAAATTTATTGGGATGAAATTTTTATTCTCTGTATTTATGTTTTTATTTTAGTGACAGATAATGTACGTGTCTGGTAGAATGTCCCTTATATTTAAATTATCCAAACATCCCATAATTATGCTTGTAGACTATAGCTTCAATCTTTTTTCCATTGTTTTGTTTTCATTAGTTACTCTCACACTGTAAATATATCTATCACATGCATATTACTAAACTTTATGTCTGCTTCTATCTGAATTCAATCATTTTTCCAGACATACTTCCATGAAAAGTGCAAAAAAATTGATAAAGCTTATTGGATATAGACGGGTAGTTGTGTGGGGTTTATGAAGGATCAATGAATGTTTTTAAAATATGAAATTGAGGTGCTAATGCATTTAATTCTTTCCTAGTCAGGATTCTATAATAAAATATGCCCCAGATGATGCAGATTTTTTTTTTTCTTTACAGCAAATGCACTTCGTTATCACTTTGATCAACTGAGAAAGCTCACATATTAAATGCATCAAGCATTGGCCTATTCTTTGATCAAGGAATGTGCTATTCCAAGGTAAGAAGATCCTGGTGTCTCTCGGGAGAGAATTTCAGTTATTATCAATCACACCTGAGATGTACAACAAAGCAGCTACGGGGAAAGCTGCCTCCGAAACGCTGGATTTATATGTACCTGTTATCTGTAACTGCTCCCTGCTCATTTCCAGGTGTCTAGGTGTGAGATCGAAGACATCAGATGCAGTGAGCTGAAGGACATCTAGTGCATGTCGGCCTCTCTATGAATACTAGAGCAGAGAACAAAGTGTACAGCATGAGCATCAACAAACATATGTATCTCCTGAAAGAGTTAAAGTGATAGTTTGCCACAAATGGAAATTCTGCCATCATTTATACACCATTATACGTTTCTTTGTTCTGTTGAACACAAAGGAAGACATTTTGAAAAATGTTGTACTGTAAACCTGTAACCACTGACTTCTTTTTTTCCTACTAATGAGTGCCAATGGTTACAGGTTTTCAGCTTTTTTCTAAATATCTTCTTTTGGGTTTAACAGAAGAACAAAGCTCATAAAGGTTTGGATCCACTTAAGGGTGAGTAAATAGTAAGTTTAAAATTTTGGATGAACTATCCCTTTAATTAATCTTTATGTAAGTGAAAGTCTGGGTGTTTTAATATCTCACCGCCTCTATCTTAACAAGACTAAATATGTTTGACTTAGAAGGCATTTTTTATAGTCTGACCACAGCTTTGGAGCGCTGCCAGATTAAATAAATGATAAAGACACACCACTGCTCAGGCAAAATCGATATATTACGCACACTTAAGAAATATTCTGTAGGACTGCCTCAGTCAGAGCAATGGAAAACAACCTGTCGGCTTAATTTAGGAATCAATCTCCTTTTTTTCTCACACAGGAGAAAGAGGGTTCATTAGATCAACCCGTGCCACTCCAAAACTGAGGTGTTTCATATTTATGCAAATGATTTCTGTTTATCGGACTGCCTCAGGCACCATGTCTAAATGAGAAGATGAATGCCATTATTGATGCTCGCAATGCAGGAAAAATAAAGAGGTGCCGAAAACACATGAATATATTAACTAGGAAAATCTTTGAGGACAATTTAGCTCTAAACACACTTCAGCCTTTGCCTTTCAGAGTGAGAGAGCACTCTCGAATAGGAAGAAATGCTTTATTTCCTGAAATATATATTTAGAGGTTGAAAATTTCACATTTTTGATTCTGTAACAATTATGTGATTTCTCACTTTGAAATAGAGATGATTGAAATTGCACTTTGTACTGTAATACACCATTATTAAAAAGAAGCATTCTTTACTGCCTTCAACTGTTCCATAAAGAACCTTTAAAGTTCTTTAAAGTTGAAAATATTCATAAAAACATTGAAATGTTCTTCACACTAAGAAGTAAAGTTCTTCAAGTCTCAACACAAAAAACATTTTAGGAGCACTTGTGGTCATAATGAAAAAAAATAAAAATAAATAAATAAATAAATAAATAAATAGGATCAATCAGGAGCCAAATTAAACAAAGAAAATCAAAAATAATTGTCACAATTATACATTGTATGGAAGATATTGACACAATGCTATCTGTAGTGAGTAATTCTAGCCACTAGTAGAGAATTACAAACCTTAGAAGGTAAAATTTAGATTTAAGTGAATTACAACAGGTATTAGTAAAAAAATCTGCTGTAGACCCTTATGGTTTAACTAAAAACTGTAGAAAAAAAGATGTGATAAAAAGGTTAGATACAGTATTTTGTTTTCTAGAATATTTGTGTACTGTGTGCTTATAAATTGAGCTATGGGGAAAACTCATTTTCAGTACTGTAAGTACTGACCACTATAGACATTTTGACATTGTTTTCACATTTTTTGCACTGTGCTTGCCGGTCTATTAAACAGCATAGGACCAGCAAATATCTAACATCATCAAACCAAAAAAAAAAAACGTTACCAGGTTGAACTTTTAAAATGTCATCATAAGACCACAAGCTGCGAAATTTCAGTTATGTAAGCCGTTCATTCATTCATTCATTCATTCATTCATTCATTTTCCTTTGGCTTAGTCCCTTATTTATCAGGGGTCGCCACAGCAGAATGAACCAGAATGAACTATTCCGGCATATGTTTTACGCAGAGGATGCCCTTCCAGCCGCAACACAGCACTGGGAAACACCCTAACACTCTCGCATTCACACACTCATACATTACGGCCTAACAAACCAGCAACCTTCTTGCTGTGAGGCGACAGTGCTAAACACTGAGCCACCGTGCTGCCCCTGTTATGTAAGCCAGTGGTTTCCTCCAGGTGCTCCAGTTTGTCCACAGATATGCGGTATAAGTCAATTGAATAAAGTAGTATGTGAATGGGAGAATGGATGGGTTTTTCCCAGCACTGAGGTTTATACTCTCAGTGCTGGCTTGTAGCTGGAAGGGCACCCGCTGTGTAAAACAACTGCCAGAATAAAAAAAAAAAAAAACTTGAAAAAAACAGGAACTTTTTCTGGTCATTTCTGGGTGGAGTTTGCATGTTCCCCCCGTGTTCACGAGGGTTTTCTCCAGGTGCTCCATTTTTCCCCACAAGTCCAAAGACATGTGCTATAGGTGAAATGGGTAAGCTAAACTGTCCGTAGTGTATAAGAGCGTATGGGTGTTTCCCAGTGATGGGTTGCAGCTGGAAGGGCATCCGCTGTGCAAAACATATGCTGGATTAGTTGGTGATTCATTCCGCTGTGGTGACCCCTAGTAAAGGGACTAAGCTGAAAAGAAAATGAATGAATGAATAATATGTTAACTTGGCGGCACGGTGGCTCAGTGGTTAGCACTGTTGCGTCACAGCAAGAAGGTTACTGGTTCAAGTCCCGGCTGAGCCAGTTGGCATTTCTGGGAGGAGTTTGCATGTTCTCTCCATGTTCGCGTGGGTTTCCTCTGGGTGCTCCGGTTTCCCCCAAAGTCCAAAGACACGGTATAAGTGAATTGGATGAATGAGTGTGTGTGTGAATGAGAAAGTGCATGGGTGTTTCCCAGTACTGGGTTGTGGCTGGAAGGGCATCCGCTGCGTAAAACATATGCCGGAATAGTTGGCAGTTCATTCTGCTGTGGTAACCCTTGATAAATAAGGGACTAAGCCAAATGATAATGAATGAATGAATAAATGAATGAATGAATAATAACTTTACTTAATTCCTTTATGTTGTCCCAACACAAATCGATTGTTTGAAACCCAGCATTTTTTACAGTGCATTTATAGTCCCACTTTAGAGCTCTGTTCTTTTTAAGTGAAGTTTATTTCTAAACTAATTTCGAGAGGAGCACGTAATTATGATTGAACATGGCTGGTCTCGCATTAACTAACGCATGTTTCACCAATCAGATAATTCCTAACTCACTATAAATAGCCAGAGTTTCTTACTACAGTTATCTATGCCTTGAAGAATCCCCCCTTCCACCCCTACTCCTCCACCTTTCCCTCTGCAGAGCGGCACGGTGGCCCACTGTTGGCTCACAGCAAGAACGTCACTGGTTTAAATCCTTAACAAGCCAGCTGTCATTTCTTTGCGGAGTTTACATGTTCTTCCTGTGCTCGCGTGGGTTTTCCGGTTTCCTCCCACAGTCCAAACAACATGTGTCATAAGTGAATTGATCAATCTAAATTAGCACTATAGTCGAGCTCTTAACCAGCAGTATATCTCTACATAGCAATTGTTATCTGCCATCAGCCCTTTACAAAGGGTGGAGTTCTAGTGACCTACCTGAGCTCAAACTCCCCTCTCGCCCTGCAAACAGAACAGGAGGGAGCCCCGGGCTCAAAGATCTTAAGAGCTCCTGGCTTTCTCCCAGGACAGCACGCCAAACTCGCTTCATAATCAATGATCAGCTAAGTGTGAACTCTTGAAGGATTGTTGACTGAAAGGTTCTTCAATAACAATCCTAAACTGATTCTCAAATGGCATCACTGCAAAAATCCTCTTTTGGAACCTTTATTTTTAAGAGTGTATTCTGACAGATTGACCCAATTGGACAGTTGACTGAACATGCCATGGGTGTGTATTGTGCAATGTTTTCTCACACTCATCCAAATAGCTCTGTTTTCCTGCAATCGCATCCATAGCCTACATCTTTCTGCACCTTGGGGGACCATCACATCATCTTTAAGGTTACAGAGGAAGATGAGTAAGATGATTTGGCTGCGCAAAACCATTTTGATTTATACAAGCCTGTGCAGGGCTGGCCTGAAGCTTTTCCCTGGAGTATACTGTCAGTTAAAATGTATTCTCCTCCCCATCTATCTGTCCATCTATCTCTTCTTTCAGCCTGCGCATAGTCACTCCAAACCTAATTTGTGTGGACACAACACGCATATAGAGGATACTTGACTTTGGACAAGGTTGATGATGAAATAGTACTTTGGACTGAAATATTCGCCGGCCTTGGGCATACATTAAAGCAGGAATTTTAAATCACTGGGCTGTGTGAAAATCTCTTCAGCTTATTGAATCAACTATTTTTTTTGACCCGTATATAACAACATTTAGAATGTAGTCATTTTTTGGGGGGAGGGGGTGGGTGGAATGCATAATCTGTATCATAGTGATGCAAAAAGTGAATAAAGTTTAATTAGCCCAACCAATGACCTGTGAGACAGATAACAACAACTATACACAGTTCACTGCATAATTTATGTTCTGTTCATTCTCTGCAAAATGTTTTCTCCTTTTCTGTAATGCACCTTAAAAGGTATGTGGAAACTTTTGATAATACTAATCTGCACTGTATTCATTCATTAATTTTTCCTTCGGCTTTGTCCCTTATTTATCAGGGGTCGCCACAGCGGAATGAAACGCCAACTATTCCGGTATATGTTTTATGCAGCGGATGCCTTTAAGCCGCAACCCAGTACTTGGAAAATCTGCACCGTATTTGTACAGTTAAATAAAAGTCCTTAATTGTTGTCATGAATGAAGAATAAACAAGTGAAAAAAAAAGATTAAGACAAATATACTACTGAAACTCTCTAGAATGATAATACCTACAAATCAATCAGTTATTTCACTTATACTACGGTTACCACCTAAAGACCTTGGATATTCATTCATTCATTCATTTTCATTTCGGCTTAGTCCCTTTATTAATCTGGGGTCGCCACAGTGGAATGAACCACCAACTTATCCAGCATATGTTTTACGCAGCGGATGCCCTTCCAGCTGCAACCCATCTCTGGGAAACATCCATACACACCCATTCACACTCATACACTACGGACAATTTATCTTACCCAATTCACCTATACCACATGTCTTTGGACTTGTGGGGGAAACCGGAGCACCTGGAGGAAACCCACGCCAACACAGGGAGAACATGCAAACTCCACACAGAAACGCCAACTGACCCAGCCGAGGCTCGAACCAGCGACCTTCTTGCTGTGAGGCGAACGTGCTATCCACTGCGCCACTGTGAGGCACACCTTGGATATTTTTTACTAATTTTTGAATGTTATTTTTACTAAAGTTATTAGAAAAATTTAAAGAGACACTTTGGACTTGTACATACATTTATTAGGTCTTCTGGTATATAAAATACATTTTGGAAACTTTATTTGATGTGGACACCAAAATTGTACATCTTACATTTGACCCAAGTTCAACTGTACAAAAGATTTAAGTTGATTTGTTGAATCAACTTAAAAAGCTTATATATTTTTTTGTTGTCTTCTATTTAGATTATCTGCTAGTACTTTTTTTTGTTACTGTACAGTTTTTATTCCTAAATATTTTGCAAAAAGGCGGCGCGGTGACGCAGTGGGTAGCGATGTCATCTTACAGCAAGAAGGTTGCTGGTTCAAGCCTGATTAATAAAGGGACTAAGTTAAAAAGAATAATAGTCCCTTTATTAATCTGGGGTCGCCACAGCGGAATGAACCGCCAACTTATCCAGCATATGTTTTACGCAGCGGATGCCCTTCCAGCTGCAACCCATCACTGGGAAACATCCACACACACTCATTCACACACATACACTACAGCCAATTTAGCTTACCCAATTCACCTATACCGCATGTCTTTGGACTTGTGGGGGAAACCGGAGCACACGGAGGAAACCCACGCCAACACGGGGAGAACATGCAAACTCCACACTGAAATGCCAACCGACCCAGCCGAGGCTCGAACCAGCAACCTTCTTACTGTGAGGCGATCGTGCTACCCACTGCGCCACCATGAGGCCCTAAAACTATTATATATTTCAAAGTGACTTACTTTGTTAAACTGCAGAGTAAAGTTTCAACATCTAAAGTTGACAGAGCAGATTCCAGATTTCAGATTCCAATGCAATTTGAAAGTGTAAATAAACAGGATTTATGAATCACAAGCTCTAGGTATCTGTTAATTAAAGGATATTTTTTCTCTCAGTGTAGAGGCAGTAAAAGACCAACAACTTTTATTCCTTTTCACTGAAAATTATGATTACACAATTTCCACATAGTTCCTTGCATGACTTTAGCACTGCACATGCTATAGTAATCGCAATACATTGTACTACATTTTTATACATAGTGAACATAGAAACTTATTCAGGAGTTCACTGTTCACAGGAGTTCACTGTAGACTACAACACTGTATTTGCGAATTAGAGCACAAATGTATTGTCGAGTCTCGAGTTATTATTTCACCATAATATAAAAATCTGAAGGCCGTCTACCATTTTGAAAGATTACACCCTACACACACTACCGATTTGAAAGAGTAAGGGTCTGCCCAACTGCCATTTTGTTTTTTAGCCATGTGCTTAAAAGTGACCAATAAAAACACACAATAATAATTCTAAACCCTTAATGCTACATTGTAAACTTGGTACAACATGTTTTGAATACTTTACATTTACTTTTGAATTTGTGACAATGAAGCATTAAAACATTTTTATTATGACATCCCCACTCTGCACCCAGTTTAATTTATTCTCTGCTCACTGGTAAAGTGGTTTATACTCTTTGTGTAATAACTTACATTTGCATATTTAGGTGTATAGTGCACTAATGATACAGACTTGTTATGTCTGCAAAATTGTTCTATTGTCCAAAAGGCATTATGTAGTAAAAAGGCTTTGTATTGGGAATGGCAAGGGGTATAGCCTGAAATATCTCAGACGTGTTACAGTCATTTCATGAAGATTTTAAAGAATCAAACCAACCTGTGAAAAATGGAACGTACCCTGTAAATATCTGCCATTGTCATTTGCAATTATAGCCACTTTTGCAAACACTAAATAAACTTCACACTTTCTCTTTCCTAATCTCTCAAGATTTGTCCACTTCCATTGTCAAACAACATGGCTATGAACAGAAGATTTCTGACATGAACTTTTTCTGACACATTTTAAATTATGTATGGTGTTTGACAGCAGGTTTCATCTCAAGCATGCCTTTTCTGACACTTTTTTTGTCCTTGGTAGTGAAGTAAACTCTCAATAAAACTTATTAAGCCTATAGCATGATTGTTGGCTATGATGAAAACGAAGCCTGAAGGACGGTCATAATATGTGTAAAGCTTTTCACACATTAAATATGTATGCGGCCCATGCTTATTTTACTCTTTGTTGAGAATGTGAAATAACATTTTTATGTTGGATTTTCACATTTTAAAGTTAAACTTCAAGGGTAGAGGAATAAAAAAACATTAATTAAAGACCTTAGAAAAGTTGATCAATTAAAATTTAAAAATGTTTCCAAGACGGCTGTAAATTGTCAGATGAATTACGTTAACAAAATGAAAGCTTGCGTTCTCTTCTTTTACACTGTCAAAAGTCTATACTTTTCTTCACAAAACATTTGACTACGTAGCAGAAGAGTATGCAAGCTTTTGGGACATACTACTTACTCTTTAATGGACCGCTCTGTTACTTAGTCACTTCATCCACATTTCTTTCATATTTAATTTATTATCATTCACAAAGCAGCAGCACATTAATCTGTCATTCGCGGGTCTTTCATGCAGAGAAAACCCCTCAGGTGTTTGTATAATCATACATTCAGAAGTTAATGACTAAACGCATCTTTATAAAAAGTTCACATTGTTCTTGCAGATTAAATATAATGCAGAAAATGTTTTCCATTAGGTTAGATATTAATTAACAATCATTCAAACATTTTTACTTAACGGTAGATTTTACCATTGTTTTATTTTTAAATTCTAATCAAATTCATATCCAACGCACAATATTTTGTGGGCAATAAGCCTATTTGTGGCTAAAGTAGGCATGGATCTGCGTTTCAAATTTTCACCAAAAATAGTAGACCATCCAGGTAACTTTGGAATAGTCATTTCAACAATCTGATATAATCACTGGGTTTCATTCGGAAGGGCTCATCCCTATGCCCTAATTCCTTTGGAGGGTCCCTCTGAAGGGGTTAAAGATCATGGATGAGCCCTTCTGAATTGAATGCAGTGTGTGTCACCAAACAATGTCCCTGCTCTAAGGATCTTAGCCCGAATTTTCCATCAGTTGTATCCTTTAAAATTTTTCCTTCCGAAGGACCTTTTGAAATGGCCAGTTTGGAGCACTTCAGTTTGAAACGACATTTCAGTATGGTGGCCATGAGGGTTTTCCTTCTAAAGTGTCCTTTTGAGGGCAATATATCCCTTCTGGGATGCACCGATAATAATTCTACTTTCGAATACTATTTACACTTTGACAAACACTGTGGAAGTTAAAGGCTACCATCGACAGTTTGGTAAACAACATTCTTCAAAATATCTTCTATTGTGTTCAGCAGAAGAAAGAAACCAACACAGGCTCATTGTAGATACATTGTAGTCTACATTTCTGGGGACTGCAAAATATGCATTCAGAGGTACGTCTGGCAGCATTTCTTCTGTAAAACGAGTGCTATGGGGCGGTATGATGCCGCTGACAGCTTCTGTTCCTTTTCTCACTACCGCTGACCGCTTACCTCTGCATGGATGGCTTTTCTGGTGTTACCAGTTTTCCCAGTAGCTCACCACATATGCTGATGGACTTGGGATGTGGAGCGAAGTGGACCACGGCAGGGTTCAAGTCTGGTGAAGAATGGTTCCAGAAACAATGTAAAACAAAAGCAATAAATAAATTAATTAATAAATAAATAAACAAATAAATAATAGGCTGAAAATGGCATAAAATCTGAAAACGTGGCAAAATCATGTGGCTGGGTGGGGCTGGGTGGGTCAATCGGTCGGTCGACAGGAAGCTGGTCGGCAGAAATGCATATTGCTGCCTCTGGTGGATTTATGCAAGTAGAGGACACGAAAATGTCACATACAAGAGAAATTTGAGATCATCAAAATTGTACACAGCGGCCTCTGATGGATTTGAGAAAACTAAATCTGCAAGCAGATTGGAAACCTCTGGAAACGTATTTCATGGTCTTCAGAAAAGTAGACCTGAGTACATATCCACAATGAGCCTGGGTTGAAAGAAACTCATACAGGTTTGGAAGGTGAGTAAATGATGACAGGATTTTCAGTTTTTGGTGAACTGTTCTTGTATAAAGTGTCTGATGTTGATGAACGTTCAGGTTTCATGATCAAACAGTTTAACTAAATTACTAGAAATAAGTCTATGTGACACCGACTTGAATACAAAATAACTTCCTAATAAATAAGCTTCTCAAATAAAGCAATGAAGAACATAATGGCACACACCTGCACACCAACCGAAACCCAGGTGTAAGTTCTTACATCTTTTGACAAATTATGCCTACCTGCAATCCATCTATACATCTGCAAGCAACCTTATTCTGTAAATTGTAAGTTAAGTGAGTCGTCTGCCTGCTCTGATCTCACTGACATAAAGCCAGTCAATGATTATGATGAGGAAAGAATATGCACCAAAAGATCTGTGACCTCTGTGAACACTCTGAGGAAGAGTTTCTTGCTGCAAGCCCCTAGATACTCCCTGTGTCCTCCCTGGTAATGGCTTTGACACTGAGTTCAGAGACACAAAGAGGACATTACATAACACAAGCTCAAGCACTTCATCTCCGTCAAACACCTACGAAGCCAAACCAATCACAGCAGCTGCGAAACCCAGACAATAAACAGCATAGCACTGGTCCACTTGCTCTACAATGGCTGCAGAAGCAAGAAAATCAAACAAATGCTAAATCAAGCACACAGAATGCTGTGTTTGGAAACGCTCAAGAGCAACAATATATCTGTCACTGTTAAACATCTTCTGGAGCATGTCTCTGTTATACTCTAAAATCATTTTTCAGAGACATGCAGCTCTAGTCTTAACCTATTATTAATGTGGAAAAAAAGAGGAGTGAGGGACAGATTGAAATGAGGAAGAGAGCACAGCCCAATGAAAAGTGTGGAAGATGTCATTAGGCTGTTGAGTTATATTGACCAGAATAAACTAAACTCGTTCATGCTTTGCTTTGTACTTAAAACACTTTACGCTGTTTCAGGCTGTCATTTTTATTATTATTATTTATATATATTTTTTTTTGAAAAGATGAAACTTATTCATGAATCTTTAAAAAATTCTGGCACAAAGCTTTGGCAAACCAAAACAGAGGGCTTTATTCTGCCCTCATATGCCATCGTAATTATCATAAATATGTGTTTCCAGTTGGAAATTGGACATGAACAGCCTCTCAAACCATATTAAATAATGCGTGAAATCAAAATTCATTCATTCATTCATTCATCCATTTTCCTTTGGCTTAGTGCCTTTATTCATTAGGGGTCGCTACAGCGGAATGAACTGCCAACTTATCCAGCATATGTCTTACACAGCAGCTGCCTTTCCAGCTGCAACCCAGTACTGGGAAATATCCATACACACTCACTCACACTCCTAAACTACGGTAAATTTAATTTATTCAATTCACCTATACCACGTCTTTAGACTGTAGGGGAAACCGAAGCACCCAGAGGAAACCCACGCTAACACGGGGAGAACATGCAAACTCCACACAGAAATGCCAGAACCAGCGACCTTCTTGCTGCGAGGCGACTGAGCCACCGTGTTGCCCTAAATCTAAATTTACAATGATTATTTTTACAAGCTCACATTAGTATTCTTATGTGAACAATCAATCCGTGCAAGTTAATCCACTGATTTTTTTATTTTATAATCAAAATCTGACCATGCTTGACAGGAATTCATAGGACCACAAATGTCACAGGAGGGCTTATAATTTTGACTTCAAATGTATGTGAGTATAAACAAATAAATTATGTTGAGCATGATTTGCTATTCCTATCCAACAAACAAATTAAATGCAACATGCTCATAATAACTTTCCAATTACTTCTGAAGAAATTAATACATGGCTTAAAGAGGAACCAAACAAGACACAGGTGAACATAAATGAATAAATTAACCAATGATTAACTGGTCTACTTAGTAACTAAGTATACTAAGATTAAAGCATATTTGCGTAAAGCATATGCCAAAATAGTTGGTGGTTCATTCCACTGTGGCGACCTCTGATAAATCAGAGACTATGCTGAAGGAAAATGAATGAATGAATGAAAAGAGTTGAAAAATTATTGCTTTAGTCAATAATGACAAAAAATATCTGACAAAAGACAGAAAGGAGAGATGGAAAATTCACATACTCTTGTTCTAACATGTTTAACCACTTCTCTCTATGTGTGTTTCCATACTCGGCGACTGGGCTTCAGTGCTGGGTCATTGACTAAAACAGACACCCAGTTTTCACAGTGCGCTGTTCTGACTGTTAAACAGTCACTGTGGGGAGAAAGCCATTGATTTTCTGTCACGGAAACACACAAACAGCATCATCTCAACGCCCCGATGACTGATGGACACTCTCGGGTGCCTGAAGGCTGGTGTGCAGAATCATATACACCTGTTCATACACACGAGCAAGGGTACACAGAAATGGATGTGTAATAATTCTCAGTCGTTTGACGCATCCACTATTATGATATCTGATTTACCATTTTCTCCTGTTACTGCAAACTGTGTTTAGAGAAACCTTTTGTCTACTGAAAACCTCTGAAACACCAAACATATGATAATTTGACATTTTATGCCTGCGATGCAAACTGATCTATATTGACATTTGCCATGAAATGTTACGCAAATATGGGCACAGCCAGACCATCCATATCAATGCAACTGTAGATTCAATTAATTTCCTCATGAATAAAACTGATCTTAACCCAAGATGACAAAGAATAGCTTCAAGCTCCATGCAAATTAGAGGTTGTTAAAACACTTAATAGCTTGCAATTACCTTCATAAATTATGCCTATTGGCAAAAGCACCATGCCAAGACATAATAGAAAAATGTGTGTGTGAATACACAAATATATAACGAATATTCAAGATTTTGCACTAATAAGATTTTAGAATGATAATGCAATTTGTGACCAAGTAAAAGATTTCCTTGAACCATGGCTATATTAAGTGTTTTTATTTATCTTCAGGTTTTGACTCAACTTCTCAAGAGTTTGAGTTTGTTCACATCACTGCTTTTACTTACCCGAAAAGCCCTTATCATCGTTTTGCTTTCCTTGCTTGGCTGCTGTTCCTCCACGCCTTCACAAACATTCAAAGAGCCTGTAAAGATGCTGGTGGGAAATGCTTTTAATCCAATCATAAGTTGTACACTAGACCCAAGGCAAATACTTTGTAGTGTTCACTATCAGGTGTTTTTCTTTAACAACATCTGCTACAAGGTCTTTGGGGATTTGATTCCTGCTCTGAAATTGGATACTACAGGTTGAGGGTTGGTCTGAACTACCTCCCTAGGAGTCAGTGCAATGGCTAGGGAGTAATTTCTATTGCTGCCTTTTTGTCTTAATTATTCCCATGCAAAAAAAAAAGCATTTCAGCTATTCACTTTATTCTGAGAATTGCCAGTTTGTGTTTTTTTTTCTTTCATCTTTCATAATGTATAGAGCAATTAAGTTGACAACCTGCAGTAGGATCAAGCAAGATAATGACCAAAAGAAAACAGGTGTTTAAATAATGGTTTAGGGACAACAACATTAATGTTCTGGAGTGGCCTAGTCAAAGCCTTTACCTGAACCTGATTGAGTTTGTAGAGTGAGTTTAGAATCTGAAAGCCTTTCATTGAACAAATAGAGGTTTTCGTGAAAGAAGGCCTTAAGAAAATTTGTGGAGATCCTCAAAGAACAATGGCTTTCCTATTAATGATTTTAAAAGACTTTGGACTTTATAATTCAAGATATCATATTAATATTGAACAGGGAGATTTTTGAATATTCAACAAAAAAAAGCCTATGAAAAATCTTATTACTTTATTCATAATGTGTTCTTATTTATTTTATTTTTTGTTGTTGTGTGTCATAATTTAAATATATGAATTCATTATAAAACTCATTAGTTACAGAAAACATGAAATCTATAAAGTACGAATATAATTGTGAGCACAATTGTAGGTACATCTTGTTGATGGTGACTGTGTAGGCCACTGGAGCACAGCAACCCTGAGAGTGCATTTTCATGTTCAAGAAACCAGTTTGAGATTTGTGATGCATTATCCTGCTTGAAGTAGCCATCACAAGATGGGTACACTGTGGTCAAAAAGAGATGGACATGGTCAGCAACAATACTCAGTAGGCTTGAAAATGCTAAAATAGTTAGGCTTGAGAGTTCTGTGGCCACCAGCATTGACAACCACCCACATTCTGGAT
This sequence comes from Danio choprae, assembly GCA_903798125.1. Classification (NCBI taxonomy): domain Eukaryota; kingdom Metazoa; phylum Chordata; class Actinopteri; order Cypriniformes; family Danionidae; genus Danio; species Danio choprae. The sequence continues at coordinate 6,845,535 of CAIGQW010055671.1, read as the reverse complement.
GCCAGTCTCTGTCAATGGATGCCAGATGCATTGGTTAGGATGGGATATACTTAATTGGATATACTTAATCTTAAATGGGGGCCTCACAGTGGCGCAGTGGATAGCACGTTCACCTCACAGCAAGAAGGTCGCTGGTTCGAGCCTCGGCTGGGTCAGTTGGCGTTTCTGTGTGGAGTTTGCGTGTTCTCCCTGTGTTGGCGTGGGTTTCCTCCGGGTGCTCCGGTTTCCCCCACAAGTCCAAAGACATGCGGTACAGGTGAATTGGGTAGACTAAATTGTCCGTAGTGTATGAGTGTGAATGGGTGTGTATGGATGTTTCCCAGAGATGGGTTGCAGCTGGAAGGGCATCCGCTGCGAAAAACATATGCTGGATAAGTTGGCGGTTCATTCCGCTGTGGCGACCCCAGATTAATAAAGGGACTAAGCCGAAATGAAAATGAATGAATGAATAATCTTAAATGGGATTTCCATAACGGTACATAAATGGTAATAAACCTATTTGAGTTTCTTTCTTGCATTGAACAAAAAATAAATATTTTGAAGAATCCTGATAGCTGGCGCCCATTACCTCCGTAATATTTTTTTTCCTACAATGGAAGTCTATGAGTGCCAGCAACCAGCATTCTTTAAAATATTTTATTTTGCATTCAACAAACGAAAGAAACTTTTTCAAAAGGCTTAAAACACAAGGGAGAAACAAATGACCATGACTTTAAAACTGTCACACAGTGTATGTTCTACAAGGGTATGGAAACGATATGATAAATGTGCTCATTTATACTTGCTCAGGTGGTTGCTGGAATAATTTTTTCTACCAGGTGGCAATATATTTTGTAACATGGACACATGTTGTGCAATTTTAGTGCTAAGCCCATCGGCAAGGTAGCCCAGGCACACATAGTCCTAAACCACAAGTGTTAAAAAGCACATATGCACTCCAAGCCAGCAGACACAAGTATGTTTAGGTAAAAAAAATTGTAAATCAAAGATATTAGTATTAAAATCAAAATAAAAAAAAGTTTATTTTTGCCATTGGTATAAGATGATCAGATACATAAAACAAACGTATAATACTAAAAGAAAAATATATCATTTGACCCATTTAAAATGAATTTATTTTATTTTTTTAATACAACATTTGTGTGGGCCCCACACTATCATGTCTTTGTTGTGTGGTAAATTGTGAATGTTGTGCTAAAAAGATCCTCATCCTTGTTAATCCTCTGGAGGGATCTAGAAAGGAGACCAAATGTAGTGGACAGTTCTGCATTCTCGTAGAGCCTGTGGTCACCTCCAGTATTCCACCGTCAGAAACTTCATGAGGGCTGATGCATATGCTGGGGGATAAAAAGCAAAGTGTAAATCATGTTCATCTGATGACTCATAGTCTGACATATTTAATGATATTTAGAAATTGACTGAAACTGCCAACCATATAATGGCTTTTCCTTAACATGACAAAATACCCAGCCATCTTGTGCGGAACCTTAGTGAACCGCATGACATCCTACACAAATAAATTGTGCCTGTTATAAGTTGAGCATATGTGAACAATTTTCTTTTTTCTCATAAATGTTTTGAAACAAGTTAAGGGTGAGTACATGATGACAAATTTTCACTTTTGGTTAAACTATCCATTTACTGAAAGTTGTGTTTCTAATACAGATTGTTAAATCTCAAAAATATGTCCACCTCTAATTAATTGAGCAACAGCATGTTCGCTGCTTAGTTACTACTTTGCTATCTACTAATACCCAACACCTCTGTCACAAGGTCTAAATTTGTGTAATTCAATTATGTTTTAAAAAATGGAGGTCAAAGATAGATTTTGAGTTTTACCTGTCTGCATTATATAGAAATATTTTGGGAATTCTTTGCCCCCGAGATAGGAGTAATAAAAATCTGCCTGATGAACGAGGTGAAGGTATGAGGTTATATTGTGAGTCAAAGTGAAGCACAGAGGACAGAGGAGCCAGTGGAGAGGAAGCATCTTGCTCCGGGTCAGCTAGCGAAGCATCACTGCCTGCAGATGCGTCTCCCAAAGCCTTAACACACCACATGACAATAAATTATTTATTAGCTGTGCAAACAAAGTCTAATAAAGATATTTATATAGATAACTGCCTACTGTGAAGTCACCAACATTGTTAAAAAAAAATAAACAGACACATTTTCTTCCAAATGTGTGCCCTTGCGGATCATTTAATATTTCAATATGGCATTTTATGGTATTATGTTATTTTCTTACACAGTTATACATTTTTTCGGAATTGTTTTTAACCTGGAATATGCACTTTATGCCATTTGACAATATAGCCCAGGCACACATAGTCTAGTACATTACTGTTAAGTCATTTGGTAAGGTAGCCCAGGCACACATACATAGAACAACATATGGTCCAATGGTTCAATGGTGGAAAAAAACCCACATATGTCATTAGGTAACATTAGTTTTTATTTAATTTGTCATGTCTCAGTCATCTCATGTGCAGATGTATGCATGTTTGCTAGTGCAACGTTTTGCCTCCATGTTCTCCTGCATTGCTGGGGGGTTACACCTATGTTATGTTGTCAGTAGCAGTGAGTTATAATCTGAGACAGCATGATATATATTATATTCTTAGACAGCAACAAGAATTGAAAAACAGGAAATAAATATCAGGAGCATGCATTATACAAACCTTATATATAATAATGACATACCCGGGTTAAAATACACAAGGGATGACAAAGAATAGAAGGGCACCTTGGGACAAAATCAAGCACAACCCATCATAAATTAAACAACAAATCGACTACAAACTAGAACAGGATACAAACAGAAAAAAAGTCCACATACAAATCTAGGAATGTTCAACGAACAAAGCAAGAAACAGCATATTTACAGTATACATTTGCAATGTTTCAAGCTGAATATATTCACAATAGTGACGATAGTCTCTTGCCTAGTGCCAAACTCATGCATTTAATCTACTCGTGATGCTCATCAAAAATTAAAGGCCTTTTTAACTTCTTTAGGAAGTTTGGGGAAAAAACCTACCTTAAAACGACCTTGGTTCATTGCAACTTTAATAAATTTGAGAATTCAATATTCCAAAAGAACCTAATCATGTCACAATAAGCAGTAAATTGCACAAAGAACACAGGCATTTAATTAGTGATTATGATTGCAGGGGGGATGAAGGCCAAACACCAGCAGCTAATTACAGAGAAACACAAGAAGCCCTGCAGCACTGCTCAATGGGAGAGTTTCACATAAAAAACACAGAGATAACAACAACATAAACCCACAATCTGTAGATCAGAAGGTAATTATGTTAATTAAAAGTGATTACGTTTTGATTAATGATGTGTTGATTAGGAACAAGAACAAAATCCAGCCAATTCTTTTGACCATTGTGTAGATTGATTGAGTGTTTCTGATGTTTCAGTTAGGTTTTTTTTTTTTTTGCCTACTTTTTGAGCTCCTCTATGTTTGGGAATGTTATTGAATAGTTTGGGTCAGTTTGTTTGTGGTCAGCGTTATTTTTAGCCAACACAGCATTCAGAACTAGCAATGGATAGCTTTTCTCCCTGATTGAATGGTGGTTCATTATGCATCATTAAAAATATGCTTTGCATGCATGGCAGAGTACTCTCCAGAGTGATTCCGCCAGTCTAATTTTGAGCAGTCACCTAACAACACAAGTCAAAGTTCAATACTAAGATCACTAAGGACAAAGTGTCATGCTGATTTTATACAGCCTTGCCATCTTTTCTTTGTTTTGCAGATAGGCTTATCAGTTTTCACCCTTTTTTAGGGACCTGATTCTTAGTAAGTGAATAAGTTTTATAAGTGAATAAGTTTAAGTTTAATAAGTTCACTAATGAAATTAATTTATAATGTATAATACTATATGGCTATTTAATAATGAACCCAAATTCAGGTTGATAAATGTTTGAGCCGTCAGTTATATTTAGGGAAACGCAACTTTGTTCCACTGACAGATTACAACTCCATATCACTACTTCAAATGATTTCTGTTATTTTTAAGTGTCTAACACCCTACAAAAGCGACGGAATTGAAACCAATAAAGACACTAAGCACGCCAACTATTAAATATAATATATAATAGAATATAGATAACAAATTATTTCTATACATTTTCCCCGAAAAGACTTGATAAGAGACAAAATCAAAATGGAAACGTTGTCACCAGCAAATTGTATTTTTCCTTTTGATTTTTGGAGTTAGTTTATCAAAAACTAAACGGTTACTACGTAACCCTCGGGGAAACGGAAATGCTATGTGGAAAACTTCCACTATGGGGATTTCATCAGAAGTCAATAATCTGAAAGAGTAATAAAACGGGCCAATGAAATGCCAGTGAGTTGGCGGCGTCAGCGTGCATATCTGGCAGCAATTACAATTATCTGTTGTATAAAGATACCCGCCGTGAACTTCAATGCAATGTGGAAAACTTCCACTATGGGGAAATGTATGGAAAACGCCATAGTGATTGAACCCTACCACATCACTGGTGAGAGGTTTGCCAGGCTCCGGTGTGAGTGCACCATCATCACCAGAGACGCAGCCCTCCAATGTGCCCCCTGGCCCTTACTTACCTTACTTACCTGTGAAGTGCTTAAAGGCTTAATTATATTTTTTGTGGAATTGTAAAAAATACACCTAGTTAAGTTCTAGGAATTTTTAAATATGACAGTACGTTGGGAAAGTGTGCAGTCCTGAAAATGAGGATGCTGCGGAGGCCACCTGCTGCCCAATGGGGTGACCTGGTGGCATGAAAACATATGAACTAACCCTGAGAAGGGGGGGTACACATATGAAGGATGGTTAGCGGGGAGGAAAGACACAGGCCCGTCTAAGAGGAGGAAACTATATCGTGGCTGAGTGAAGCATATGGGCATATGGGAGGCCAGTTGGAATCGCGCATAACAGGCACCTATACCCAGAATGCGGAATGACCAAGTGGGCATGCCAACAACGTAATGGGCTAGGCACCTGACTCCTCCGCTGAGTCAGATGCTGGGGGCCTCGGAGGAACTCTGTAGGGTTCGCCAAATGGGAAACTCAACTAAACAGAGTAAAAATAGCGCACATATCTCTTTGTTAAAGGAAAAGGTGCAGCAAGCGTGTTTCAACACCGTACTGAAGTTCCTCATTCACTTGTGTTATCCAGCACACGTGAGGAAAATCAGCTTCACTCAAAGATTATAGACTGTTACGAATGTATTAGGTGTCGCCCAGCCCGACACTCGACAGATGTCTGTTAGAGAGGTGCCACGTGCTTATGCCCAAGAGGAGGCGAAACTCTTAGTCGAGTGCGCTCTCACTCGCGGAAGACACGGCTCACCCTGGCACAGAAAAGCAAGAGAGATTGCATCCACTATTCAGTGGGCCAACCTCAGTATGGATACGGCGCTTCCCGTCTGCTGATCATAACAGAAAAGAAGCTGCTTAGAGTCATAAGCTCTAATGCGGTCACATAGCGCAGAGTGCAAACGGGACACAGCAAAGAAAGGGGCTGAGTCTGCCACCTCAGTGGGCAGCGCATGCAGGTTCACTAAGTAGTCTAAAAAGAAAGCGATGTAGGAACCTCGGGCACCAGGTGGGCTCAGGAAAACGTGAGAGTGGTCCGGCCCAAATTGCTGGCACACTTCGCTGACCAAAAATCCCTCCAGATACCCAACCCTCTTGACCGATACCAACGCAACCAGCAGAGCTGTCTACCTGGATAGAAATCTTAAAGATACTGAGTCGAGTAGATTGAGCAGACTTCTCCTAAGAGAGATCTCCAAGTGAGTATTAGAGAGGGGGACAGGATTGATATAATTATCCAGCGCCTCGTGCCTCTGGGAACTGGATGATGAGGCGATGCTTTCCCAGCGCACCACCAATCGTAACGGCAACCCCCCAGTGCGGAGTGGACAGCCTTAGCTCCAGCTAGCTAAACGAGGATAGCATCACACTGGTCTGGCATGTCCAGGGTCCTTCTCAGAGAGAAGTAAACCACACAGCGAATAGACTCCACTTCAGGGCATAGGCATGCCTCGTAAAGGGTGCTCTAGCCTGAGTAATGGTGTTAACCACTGAACCAGTAGGTCACCTAAGTCCTCCGCGCTCCATCTATGGACCACACGTGAGGTTCCAGAGATCTGGGCACGGGTGCCAGATGGTGCCTGTCCCAGAGAAGAAGGTGCTTCTTCAAGGGGATATGCCAGGGAGAGGCCGTCACGAGGACTGAGCTGAAATACAGGTCCAGTTGAGCCAGAGAGGCGCAATTAACAGACCTGCTCCTCGTCCTCCCTAACTTTACACAGTATCTGTGTGAGTAGGCCCTGGAGAAAATGCGTATTTACGCACGCCCCGGGGCCAGCTGTGTAGCCAGCATGCCAAAACGCACCCATAACAGCTTGACAGCCGAGGGTGGAACCTCCATTCTCCCGGAAGTGAACTACCATAAGAGCGCATTGGCTGCACGGTTGAGCTCGCTGGGGGATAAGACTGACACACAGCGATTTCGCCGCGGATGACACCAGAGGAGCAGACAGCGAGCAAGCTGAGACATGCGGCAAGAGTGGATACCCCCAGTGCGGTTGACATACACCATCGTCTGTAAAAAACAGCGCATCGCAAGACACACTGCCAACGGCTCCAGGCAATTAATATGTCAATGCAACTAGGTTCCTTCCACGGACTCGCAGCTGCATGCCCGCAACACACGGCCCCCCAGCAATTACTGGAAGCATCCGTCAGAACGACGACATGCCTGGACACTTGTTCTAGAGGCACACAGGCCCGTAGAAACCCAGGGTCCGTCCAGAGGCTGAGAGTGCGGCGACATCATGGAGTGACAGTCACCCGGTGCGTGCCATGCGGGTCTTTAGGCTCTGGCCTCGAGGGACGCAGATAGCCTACACGCTTTGGATAGGAAGCCGAGGCTAACCACGGCAGGAAGGGGCACCACAAGGGAAACACTGACCACGCTAGCATGCTCAACCTGGGGATTCGCGTCCTCCTGGCTGCTCCGTCATTGAGGAAGGTGAGGCCGGAGCACACACAGACCGGGCAGAAAAAGGTGCCCTCTGAAAGCGAAAAAGTGTATTTGCGATGCACGGCGGGCATCTTTATACAAAAGATAATTGTAATTGCTGCCAGCTGTGCATGCTGACGCCGCCAACTCATTGGCATTTAATTGTCCCATTATATTACTCTTTCAGATGATTGACAAAATTCCCATAGTGGAAGTTTTCCACATAGCATTGCAGTTCCCCTCCTACTGGGGAACTGACTATTTTTGTTTTCTTTGACTTATTGGATGACAATGTGTTCAAGTTTAAAGTTTAATTTGTATCTTTAGATGTAAACATAGCAATTGTCTCAAGTCTTAATGTCATGGTTACTCTTAATGTTTACTTAACAGATGAGATGATAATTGAAAATACCTTGTACCTTGTAATTGGGGGTTTGGGTCTTTTTTTCTCTTTTGTGCAGCATTTAAGATGAGGGAACATCTTTTGGCCAGATTCCTTATTGTTAGGACAAAAGCTTTTAGTCGATTTTGTTTGTAAAACTCCATTACCTGCCGATAAACATCTATGGCAGTTTAAAAGACAAGAAAAGTCAGGTGGGTTAAAAAAGAAAAGAAAAAAAGAACAAAGTGTCTGGGAGGCTGGGGGTGGAACAGCTGTCAAGAGATTTTGACAGGACAAAAGAGACACTTTTACTTCATTGCATTTTTATAAAAATGCATACTATGAATGTACAGTATAAGAAACTAAAAGTTCCAAGAACCATTTAAGTTCATTCATTCATTCATTTTCATTTCGGCTTAGTCCCTTTATTAATCTGGGGTCGCCACAGCGGAATGAACCGCCAAGTTATCCAGCATATGTTTTACGCAGCGGATGCCCTTCCAGCTGCAACCCATCTCTGGGAAACATCCATACACACCCATTCACACTCATACACTACGGACAATTTAGTCTACCCAATTCACCTGTACCGCATGTCTTTGGTCTTGTGGGGGAAACCGGAGCACCCGGAGGAAACCCACGCCAACAGAGGGAGAACATGCAAACTCCACACAGAAATGCCAACTGACCCAGCCGAGGCTCGAACCAGCGACTTCTTGCTGTGAGGCGAACGTGCTACCCACTGCGCCACTGTGAGGCCCTTAATGGGCATTTATTAAACATTAAATCTTAGCACAAGATAAAGAAGGAAGTAACATCTGTAAAAAAGTAAATATGCTAAATTATTTTATATTAATGCAGTACGCTGTATTTAAAGTTTAATCTTAAAGTAATAAATTTTATATGATTTTTTGCTGGGTTATGGTAAAACTTTTCATATGAATCATAAACGTTCATACAGATCAGGCATCCAAATTCATGTGCATGAACTGCCCTCATATAATAGTTAGAAAGATTTTTAAGAGTTCCATAAAAGTGCTTGATCTATCCCTTCAAACAACCAAGATTAATTGTTTTTACCTGTGTCACATTTCCTAAACTGCCACAAAAACAATATTACAAAAACAAATAAAAATAAATATATAAACTCCACAGGAAACTGAAAAGCCTTAAAAGCTGTGATTGATTTCAGTTCACAGAGAGGGGCTTTTTTGGTATGAGACTATCGATTTCTGCCTTTTCCGCTCTGTGAGGTCTGGCAGGGTTTTGCCAGCATCCCTCTAATTATTTTTAGTCTAAAGTAGAGTGAAAGCATAGACTGCTACATTTTATAACAGACTGTGCATATACATTGATGCACATACACAAAAGTGTAGTGTATATACCAAAGAATTTCTAAAGGCTAATAGTACCGGACTCGTAACTTCAAAAATTAATTATTAATTAAAACAATAAAGCTGCATTTATATTGCTTTTCTTATTACTTTGTCTGTAATGTAATTGAATTAATCAAAAAGGAATGTAATTACTTGACTCACTACTAATCAAAATCTCACTACATAGACAGACAATACAATTTTAACTCCTATAATTCTTTACATTTTAAGCATTTAAATAACAAACATAACATTCTTTAGTACAGTTACAGTAAACACTGTATGTATCAAAACATGAAACATTTCAAAACACTGACACCATATTTTATATGTCATATTTGTATGACAAAAAAATACAATTACTCTTCTTCTTTGAATTGATTTATACAAATATGTTGAATTAATTTACAGTATTTAAAGAGCTTGTTCCCCCCAAAAAAGATTCACCCATTTACTCCAATAGTATCTGGATGTAGATGGACTTGTAATGTCAGACACAATGCACTCAATAGAACTAGTGACGTCATTGTGAGGGGTAGGGTCAGATGTGCACATTAAAAGCATTGCATGCAGTTCACCTTGCAACTGCACCCAGACCCCTCTCATTTACTCACCCTCAACCAAACTCAAATCTTTAATGTCATTCAGGGGTGCCGCTAGCAGTTTTTTGTCCTATGAAAAATATGAGGTTGGACCCTTTTCCATACCCCTACCATACTCATTCTGAGCCAATATTTTGAGCCAACCTACAGCAGCTATTCAAAATCTCTGCCTGCAATTTAATACTACTACTTAATCAGTTATATAATTAGAAATGGTTTATGGGACAAATTAAATAAATAGATAAATGATAGAAACAAAGTATACAATGTTCATAATGTTACACATAATGAACCTTAATCCAAAATATTTAGTTTAATAAATATGCCTATACAGTGCATCCAGAAAAGTATTCATAGCGCTTTACTTTTTCCACTTTTTTTATATTACAGCCTTATTCCAAAATGGATTAAATTCATTTATTTCCTCAATTCTACACACAATACCCCATAACGACAATGTGAAAAAAGATTTTTTGGAAATTGTTGCAAATTTATTAAAAATAAAAAAACCTGAAAAATCACATGTACATAAGTATTCACAGCCTTTGCCGTGAAGCTCTAAATTGAGCTCAGGCACATTCTGTTTCCGCTGATCATTCTTGAGGTGTTTCAGCAGCTTAATTGGAGTTCACCTGTGGTAAATTCAGTTGATTGGACATGATTTGAAAAGGCATATGCCTGTCTATATAAGGTCCCAGGGTTGACAGTGCATGTCAAAGCACAAAGCAAGCATGAAGACAAAGGAATTGTCTGTAGATCTCCGAGACAGGATTGTCTCCTGGCACAAGGCTGGGGAAAGTTACAGAAAGATTTTAGCTCCTCTGAAAGTTCCAATAAGCACAGTGGCCTTCATCATCCGTAAGTGGAAGATGTTTGGAACCACCAGGACTCTTCCTAAAGCTGGCCGGACATCTAAGCTGAGTGATCGGGGAGAAGGGTCTTAGTCAGTCTGACCAATAACCCGATGGTCACTCTGACTGAGCTCCAGCATTCTTCTGTGGAGAGAGGACAACCTTACAGAAGGACAACCATCTGTGCAGCAATCCACCAATCAGGCCTGTATGGTAAAGTGGCCAGACGGAAGCCACTCCCCACCTGGAATTTGCCAAAAGGCATCTGTAGGACTCTCAGACCATAAAAAAACTAAATTCTCTGGTCTGATGAGACTAAAATAAACTCTTTGGAATGAATGCCAGGCATTACGTTTGGAAAAAACCAGTCACCGCTAATCACCAGGCTAATACCATCATTACAGTGAAGCATGGTGGTGGCAGCATCATGCTGTGGGGATGTTTTCCAGCAGCAGGAACTGGAAGACTAGTCGGGATAGAGGGAAAGATGAATGCAGCAATGTACAGAGACATCCTGAATGAAAACCTGCTTCAGAGTGCTCTTGACCTCAGACTGGGGCGACGGTTCATCTTCCAGCAGGACAATGACCCAAAGCACACCGCCAAAATATCAATGGAGTGGCTTCACAACAACTCTGTGAATGTTCTTGAGTGGCCCAACCAGAGCCCAGAGCTAAATCCTATTGAACATCTCTGGAGAGATCTAAAAATGGCTGTACACCGTCACTTCCAATCCAACCTGATAGAGCTTGAGAGGTACTGCAAAGAGGAATGGGCAAAAAATCCCAAAGACAGATGTGCCAAGCTTGTGGCATCATATTTAAAAGTATTTAGCAAAGGCTGTGAATACTTATGTACATGTGATTTTTCAGTTTTTTTTATTTTGAATAAATTTGCAACAATATCAAAAAAATCTTTTTTTCACATTGCCATTATGGGGTATTGTGTGTAGAATTGAGGAAATTAATTAATTGAATCCATTTTGGAATAAGGCTGTAACATAAAAAAAATGTGGAAAAAGGGAATCGCTATGAATACTTTTCAGATGCACTGTAAAACCTTTTTTTGTTTGTTTTGGGTTTTTTTTTTTTTTGCCTCTCGGCTTTCTGTAACCTCTGTTTTTGATTACCAAACTTATGCAGGGTTCATACCAAATTTAAATTTCAATACATTCCAAAAACAATACAAAAAAATCCTGTGAGTAATCTAGAGCGTGTAATGCAATGCTTCAAGTTGTGTGTGGACCCAGTATTATACGTGTTGAACTTGTAGATATCTCTGCTTTGAGAGTTTGGCATCTGATCTCACTCCACAGTGATTCTCTAGGCTTCGTAGGATGGACAGAATCATGCAGTTGATAGGAGGAGGGGTGTAAACTGACCAGAGACCCAGAAATAAGATGAATTTTTTATTTGTTAATAACTATTTTGTAGACAAGTTTATCATTTCTATTACATTACTGCTAACCTTCCCACTTGTACCAGCGCCCCTGGAGGCTTAGTTCACCCAAAAATTACCCTTGTGTGGTTTACAAATTACAATGGAAGTCAGTGGGTCCAGGCAACCAGCATTTTTCTTTCAAAATATCTTCTTTTGTGTTCAACAGAGGAAAGAAACTTTGAACAAGTGAAGGGTGAGTAAATGATGACAGAATTTTAATTTTTGAGTAAACTATTATTTTAAAAACAATACTATACTTAATAATACTGAATGATGAGTGTGATCACTCAAGGAATGATCCTATAGTTAAAGGTTAGGTTTTGTGAGGAGCAGGGAGACAGGCTGAAATGGGTTGGTATTGCATCTGCATGTGGCCTGCAGTAACTGAGCAAATTATACCAAAGGTCAGACAGATCCCAGGACAGATTGTGTCCAGCCAGGGCAAAGGTAGCTACTGTGGGTCTGGTAAATGAGCCACAGGAGTCTCTGGAGCTCTGAAAGGGAGAACAATTAGTATAAGATATTGATACACAGTCAGGTAATGATGCTATGTAATGGAAGCTGCATTGACCCAGGGATACATTGCGAAAGGGAAACACCATCAGTAGAATAAACCAAATGCATGTTCCACCAGAGCATGACTTGCAAGTAAAGCACAGCCAGACTATAAGAAATTGACAGGACAAATCACTATGACTCTGAAACTGGCCCTATTCCAAACTGAAGGGGGAAAAAGCCTTAAATTGTTTTATGAATTAAATTATTTGTTCTAAATTCTTGGCACAGTGTGAATAACTGATGTTAGATTATAAACTGTTCCACAAGAAGGCGGTACAATGGCAAAGGGCTTTGGTATATTGAGAATTTGACCCATGTAAGAATGAGAGCTTTTACTTTCACAGTAAGGGCTTGGCAAGGGAGAGCAGAAAGTGTTACACATAGGGAACAGAATTCTTAAATTAAGCTGGAGATTTAACACAGAGCCAGTGAAGAGACACATTCAGTGAGAGGAATCTATTCACAGCTCGCTGTTCCTTGTATAGCAATGATTTCAAAATGCAGACACGTGTTTAGTTTAAGAAATGAACCTGTGACCACATTTCTGTAAAATTATAATATGTTGCTTCTTACACGTTTCACACCACTTTCAAAGTGAAATGTACAGTGGAGAGTTTAAAGGCACCATTCAGTTTTTTCTGAAACAAATGCTTGTGAACCAAACAATTGAAATCAAAAGTCTCTGTCACAGCAGTGCTAAAAGCTCTATCCAGTTAAAAAAGAAAAAAGAAAAAGAAAAAAGTCTTATTTGTTTATTTTGGCTAAAAATAAAACCAGTTTTTAATAATAATAATTTAAAAAAAACATTTTAAGGTCAATAATATTATTAGCCCCCTTGGGCAATATATATTTTGAGTCTACAGAACAAACCATTGTTATACAATGACTTGCCTAATTACCCTAACCTGCCTAGTTAACCTAATTAACCTAGTTAAGTCTTTACATTGCACTTTAAACTACATAGAAGTAGTAACTTGAAATATATCTAGTATCTCAGCCTTATAATCTTAATGTCAGCAAAATCACCTCTTTTGTCATCGCTTTACGCATTACGCTAGAGAATCATTCAAATACTAGCTCTAAAGTGACGTTTGTGAAAGTAGTTCCTCTTATAAAAGAGTTTTTAGACTCTCGTGTTGGATTTTCTTTTTTATATACACGATTATGCCATCGAACTGTTGTATAAACGCAATATCACACTTGTAGCACTGTGATATGACTGTATATCGTCACTGGTGGGACACTAGCGCATGCCTCCCACCAGTGCCGATATGCAGCCATATCGCACTGTTACTCGTGTCATATTGCTCATACGTGTGTGTGTGTGTGTGTGTGTGTGTGTGTGTGTGTGTGTGTGTGTGTGTGTGTGTGTCACAATCACCAGCTGGAGTGCCCATGAGCTCTGCAGAGAGCAATTCACCTGGACTCCATTTCCCACAATCCACTACACTGATTACCACTCCACCTGATCCCCATTAACTGGCCTATTTAAACAGCTCACACACCGGCAGTATTCAAAATCACCCCTATACACTTAAGTAGTGCACTCAATCAATACTGCAATGCACAGCAATAACGAATGTACAGGAGATGTAAGGTTGTTGGCTAGAGAACTGGGATCTAAACAATTATGTTTCAATACTAATAGCCAGCTCACAAAGTTTTAAATAACTATCGCAGAGTCTGACCAAGAATTAAAAATCGTATTTTTCTGAGGGATTTATCAATCAAACAAAACAGCATCCCTTTTGGTGTACTCAGTGCTCAAAGTCACTCACTCATTTTAATGCACTCCTTTAAGTGGATTATATTAGTGGACTAATAGGGAACACTGAATGATGGTAAAGGGATGATTTTGGACAAAGCCCTGAACTCCATTTCCCACAATTTACTGCATTGATTACAGCTCCACCTGTTCCCAATTAACTGACTTATTAAATAGCTTACACACATTGTCATTGTATTCTAGCTGTAGCGGACATTTTTTAGCAGTTTCTTGTTTTTGCTTGGACTGAAGCTTTTAAAAGTGATCTTAGTGAACCCACATGATTCCCAAAGGAGAACCATTTCATTTTCAAAACAATTTAAAAAACAGTAATGGTTTAGCCAAGCCTCTTTTACTGAAATCACATGACCTTGCCTATTTAATTTGCACTCCAAACCAATGATTTGAACCCAGGTTTTGCCAATTTTTTTCAAAGCTTCTTGAAGCAGTGCTTCGAAAGTAGTCATCACTAATGCTCACTTTTTAATAAACCTGCATTTGGATCACTAACTCCCTTGTCACGCCTCATCCACAACAATATAAGAAATTTCAAAAAAGCTGCCAAATAGGCCTTTTTTAATAAGGTTATTATAACCTATAGTTATGCTTTAAGTAAGGGACAATCGATGAATTGCAGTGCATTAAAGGATTTTAAATGGCTGAGGCAAAGTACTGCCCGACACAAGCGGAGGGCATTTAAAATCCTTCAACGTATAGCAATAGCTATAAACAGTTGATTAACTCACTTATTTAGTACACCATAGACGTTTTAAAAATGTAAAAACTAATCTAAGAGTTTTGCTCTTTTAAAAGTTTTTACTTTTAATCTGCACATTAGCATTTATAAGAAGCATTCCATCTGATGACTTATGACCAGTCTCTTTTTCTGTTTTGAGTTTTTTAATTGAATGGAAATAGTTTACATTTGTGTAGGTATTGTGTAGGACTGTAATTCTGTAATTTCAATTGTCTGTCAATGTCTAATTTTGCTAACTAAAAATAAAGATGTGGCTGCATTAAAACGTCTGTGGAAAACTTCAGAAGCACACAACCCTCCGCAGACTACAGCGAATAGTCCGGACAGTTGAACAAATCCCTTACACTACCCTTCCTACACTTCAAGAACTGTACTTTTCCAGAGTGAGTAAAAGGGCTAACAAAATCACTCTGGACCCCTCACACCCAGCGCACTTCCTGTTTGAACTGTTACCGTCTGGTCGGCGCTACAGAGCACCAAGCACAATAACAGCCAGACACAGGAAAAGTTTCTTTCCTCAGGCCATCTACCTCATGAACAGTTAAATATTTCCCTACTGTGCAATAAACGTGCAATACTTTCTCATACGCACTCGTACACAGCACCTTATAACAATTTACAATGCAATACTTTCTCTACACAGTTGTACACAGCACCTTATAACTTGTATATTTATAATCTGTACATACAATTCAACATCCAGAGCTTTTTGACTGATTGCATCTCTGTTTATTGTTTGTTGTCTTTTTCATATTTATTTTGTGTTGTCACTTGTCACTTTAGGTACACTGGTAGCTTCTGTAGCCAAAACAAATTCCTTGTGTGTGTAAGCACACTTGGCAATAAAACCCATTCTGATTCTGATGTTCTTCGCTCTGTTAAAAGTTGGAAACTAACAAACCTAATGTAAAGTTTTATTTTTGCATCCATATGTTCTAATCCAAGATAAAAGCAGGCACTTTCTGAACAAATCTGTCAATAGCGTGTGTTAAAAGCATTCAGTTTGTTTAAAAGCTTAAAACGTAGAGAGACAGGTGAGGCATGACACAACAGAATGGCTTTTTTAGTTTTTATCTCGATCTAAGAGGATTAATTAAACAACTCAACCTGTTCTCTTCGAATTTATGAGAAGACATTTGTTCTAATTTTACCAGCTTTCCACTTCATGTGCGCTCATTTCTGGGGGTGGGAAATGATTATGAATGTAAATTTGTTTATTTTACATAACATCCTATCTTATTTTCGTTTCTCTCACCATCAGAGGAGCATCTGATGAGGACTGCAGGCCTCTCTCCGAATTTAATTTACCAACAGGGTTTTCGGAAAACATCCTCTTATTTTGCCTAAAAGGTTTTTTAACAGGAGAGATCATACGATAAGCAGAGTGGCGGTCTTTAAAAAGGAGTAGCGGGTTCAAAGTTTCAAGAATTATTCCTCCGCTTCTCAATAATTCTTTAAGTGTACATTAAGAGGATTTTAGTGTGGTGGGAAAGAACTTTAGGATAGAAGATTATGCTGAAGATGCCAAGTCTGTGCAGTGCGGTGTTAAAACGCATTTAGAGTGCAGATTCTCTGGGCTATTCACTAACACGGATTGCCGCCGAGTCTGACTGCAACAGTCAGATAAGTCTATAACGCAAGATAAGGCTACAGGCTAATTGGTTGATATGCGTGCATGAATACAAAACATTGCACCAATCTTACATTTACCGTTTTACATCCACTGCTCGTTCGAATGGAAAAAGCTCACGATGTGTATATTTAGCGCTAATGAATGTTTTATCGATAAGTGACGTTTTTGAATAGTGACAATATTTAATATTTCATAAACCGTATAGGCACAGCTCTCAGAAAGGAAACGGTATGTCACTAATTTGTGAATCTTTGTGTTACGTAAGCTATTAGATGAGCCAGTTTAACCTACGGCAGGCAAAAGCAGACAATGTAAGTTAGGCCCTTACGCATCACCGCTCGCTCACTCTCTCCGTCTCTCTCTTTAAGTGCTGTCACCACTTTTAAAACACATTATTTTCTCGTCAGCAGACAGACGGACACAATTTATATTTCGCCATCTACCTCCAACAGAGCCATTAGGAAGGGCAGTGAGTGGGCGAGGCAGGAGCTACAGTTAATGCTCCATTTTAAATCTTTTAAAGCTTGTGTTATGAAACAGTCGAGACAAGCCCTTTGTACTTACCTCCCGCTAGTTTCCTAAGGGTTACTGCTGAAGTACTTTATTAGATGCTTTAATTCCTCTAATGAAGACTTAAACACAAAAGTTATAGATGAAGATTTGTCTCCAGGGTGTGTGTGTGTGCATGTGCAATCAAACTGTTACATTCACTAACACTAAATGTGTTTTAACGTATGTGAGCATTTTTGCATTTGAGAGAAAAAAAATATACAACGAGCGAAGAAAATCAATGACAAAAGTGTTACAGCATGGCTCATTAGATTCAATTACAGCTGTTTTTTGACCAATTAAACCCCATTGGCTCATCACAATAGCATGAAAAATTTATGTGGTTAGTTGTCGTTAGTTGAGTATGTGACTTACAAAGCAAATCATGCCTGTGACCTAAATCAAAATGCTACTCCAGACTGGAGTAGGGGTATGATGTTTCTGCTAATCATAAATGAACCACTGAATATAGGATTAAAGTTGATGGATAAACAAACTGCCAGGGGGACGATATAAAAGCCTCACTAATGTGTTCACTGTTGCAGAAATGTCCTCAGATAACACAGAGTCTTATTTACATAAAACTCCAATTAATGAGTGAATTTGTCTAACAATTGCACTCACTCGAACAAGCTGATCTTACTTTGGTTTTTACTTTTAACACAAATTAACTTAAAATAACATAAGTCATAAAATATGTCTTCTAAGGGTATTTTTGCTTGACAACAGTGTACTAAAAAATTGGGAAAGACTGTAACATGATTGGTTATGAAAGGCACATGTGATTCAAGAATTTCTCCAATTGTAGCACCCTGAGGACCCTTCCAAATTCAAGGTCCTGTAGTATGTCATTGTTATTTTGGATTTAATTGGATTTAATTTGCACATTGAAATCCATTTTCAAAAGTTTTTATGATTTACATTTTTATGGTTTGATGTTGTTTTAATAGCACCTAATGCAGAGTTCATGCTGCACGATTTTCAAAGTAGTCGTGTCAGATGTTTTCATACTGCATGACTATCTTGGGGCATGTTCCGTTGGTGCTGTTTACACTGCAAGATTGATCAGCGACAGGGGGTTTCACACTGCTTGACTTTAAAATAGGAAGAATCGGTGACAACTTTTGTCATGGTCTGCAAGCTACTTCTAACAACCAAACGCATGCGAGAAGTGACATGGAAACAACGCGAGGTACGTAATATATATTTTGTTATTAACTACAATATAAGAAATAAGCCTTTAGTGGGGTACAAAATGTACTTATTTTGCTCACCTGTCTTTGAAGGGAATTAGCAAATTTCTCCTCAACTTTATTTCTTTTTTAACCCGGCTGTGATATTGCTTAGATGACACGTCAAACAGACACGGGTGCTCCTGACAAATTTCCACTAGTTTTTCATTCATTTCTTAGGTCCAAATAAACTGAAAATAAGCGCTTTTAACTTGCAGCTGAAAGAGCATCTGCTGCGTAAAACATATGCTGTATAAGTTGGCGGTTCCGCTGTGGTGACCCCTGATTAATAAAGGGACTAAGCTGAAAAGAAAATGAATGAATGAATGAACTTCTCCCCCACCCTCCCACTGGCCTGCAGATACCCATACTAGTGGATGCTAGTCTCTCATTGGCTGTAGGTAATTGTCAATGTTACAGTATTTTCAATCAGAACAAAATTCACACGGCATGATTTGAATCCCTGACAGGTCCAGATATTTAGCATGCCATGACTCATCACTCAGATCGCGTCTTTGATAGTTCACACTGTGTGATTGTTACTTGCACCGATTTGCTTGTGATTGCAGACATTTGTCGGCAAGTCAAAGTCGGGGCTAAAATCATGCAGTCTGAACTTGGCATAAATTGTAGCACTCATCCCTATGCCCTAATGCCCTTATAGTTTACTATTTAGGGTAAGAGCTTTGAATGGATGAAGGAAATTGAAAAGAAAATTGATCATATGATCATATCATCACAAAAGAAATTGATCATATGATGTCATCAACTTCATGACAGAGATTTACTATGGGGGTGACAAAAAGGTTTGTATTACTTACCATTGGGAAAACCCTCAATGCTAACTTAATCACGTGAAGCACATCTAAGCCAATTAGATAGCAGCTTTTGGTCTTCTTCCCTGTGTACTGCAATAGAGGCAGTGTTAGCATTAGCCATTATGCTTTTAAAGCTAATCGTTTCAGACTCACATTCAATAGGCTTTGATCCTTGCCTTTGACCTGTGAAAATGAAACAGTATGAAAATGCGAAAGACTGATTTGGTTTGGAAACAGCTGTTCAGTTCCAAATTATTATGTAAATTGGATAAACAGTCAAATTAAATAAACATGTTTGTTTTCAATTGAAGTCATGGATGGTATTGTGTCTCAGTGCTCTTTGGATCACTGAAATTAATCTCAGACACCTGTGATAATTAGTTTGCCAGGTAAGCCCAATTAAAGGAAAAATACTTAAAGCCACGATCATACAGCTCTTTTCGCCAGATAGACTTCCATTCATAAGCATGCGAATGCGGCATACCGGAAACGCAAGCTAGTGGGACAAGTTTCACAGTTCGCTGCATTGGAAAGTTCAAGCTTGCCGAACTCTGACCTGCAAAATCGCATCACATGGCTGCGTGAGACCAATCCAAGATCAAAACATGGCCTCTCTGTACAGAAATTTGAAATATGAACCAATAGCTTGTTTTTTTATGTCTAATTAGCTTAATCCTGCCCCTTTGCGCACAGCCTCAAACTGCTGAGAAACCTTGGATGGTCCAAAAGGATGAAGTAGGGGATCGCTGGTGGATCTCCAGCATGTCCCAACCAGCTGCGACATCAGCAAGGAGGGGGCAGGGTCATGTTTTGTGCCAGAATCATGATCATTTCACATCCCTGAAGGTGTGAAAGTGACCTCTGCAAAGTATATAGAGTTTCTGACAGACCACATTCTTCCATGGTACAAAAAGAAAAACCGTGCCTTCTATAGCAAAATAATCTTAATAATAACAATGCACCATCCCATGAGCAGAGCATCCACAAGCAAGTGATCAATGAGGGTAGGAGGCAGTTAGCATCAAAACAGCAGCTCTGGGAGGCTAATCTGACATCCTGCAAAGAAAATTACAGCAGAAACTATCCAAAAACTCAAGTTCACAAGTTCAAGAATTGTGAAGGTAATATCAAAGGGGTCCTAATACGTGACTTTCCCTGTAAGGATGCTTTTGAAGGAAAAAGTTTTTGATAATGTACATATGACCTCTAAATTCTGCAAATTCAACAAAATAACTATTTCAAACATATGTAAGAGAGAAAGATATCAATAGCATAATAATTTGGAATGCACTGTAAACAGACTGAAACTTAAACTTTTTCAAACAGAGGCAAGACTATCCACAGTCTATCTCTAACTGTTCTTCTGAACTATTGCATATCGTTCCCTGATTCATCAACCCACTCTCATATAACACAACCGGCAAAACGGCATGTACAGATGATGGCAAAATATGCACATCCAGTGAGCATTAATGGTTATGTATTGTGTTTTACACTGTGGACAGAGATATTTTTTTTGCAATAAAAATGCCAATATGGAAGAGGAGAGTTTCATTCTGAAACACCGTTTTACGGTGTAAACACACTAGGGAACATATGGTGTAAATGCACTAATGTACCCCAGCCTAAAACTGGGTCTTCAGCATTTTTAAAATGCTCAATTTTTTGTGGTTTGAAGATGCTGGAGTAGTGTATTTATTTAAAAAAATTATATTTATAGTCTTAAAACTTATATATATATATATATGATATATATATATAAGGGGCAGCACGTTGGCGCAGTGGGTAGCGGTCTCGCCTCACAGCAAGAAGGTCGCTGGTTCGAGCTTCGGCTGGGTCAGTTGGCATTTCTGTGTGGAGTTTGCATGTTCTCCCCGTGTTCGCGTGGGTTTCCTCCGCGTGCTCTGGTTTCCCCCACAAGTCCAAAGACATGCGGTATAGGTAGATTGGGTAAGCTAAATTGTCTGTATGTGTGAAACATATGCTGGATAAGTTGGAGGTTCAGTCCGCTGTGGTGACCTCAGATTAATAAAGGGACTTAAGAAAATGAATGAATGAATGAATATATATATATATATATATATATATATATATATATATATATATATATGAGTGTGTGTGCGTGTGTGTGTGTTTATGTATGTATGTATATGTGTGTGTGTGTGTGTATGTATGTATGTTGAGTTAGATATAAATAATAAAATGCACTAGGATAAATCAAGTATGCTGTGTTAATCTAGTGTTCTTCCTTACAAGTAATTTTATGCTAATGAAACACTGACATGCACAAGGTAATTGAAACAGGATGAATCAATGTTTTGTTTTGTTTTTTACCATGATACTTTTCAGGCTTTGTGAAAGAATAGAAAGCATCTCAGAAGAACTTTGTTTTTAACATTACCATTGTATGATCAGTTCCTGTCAAATAAAGTAACCTTTGAACTATATATTTAGCTGCATTTCAACCCAATCACCTGCAAAATTCTCTTTCAGATTTTACTCATTTTACTTATTGCATTTCATTTCTAAGCGGATTTGCTTTTTTCTTTTTTTTTTTTACATCAGAACATAAGTATGAATAGAAGTCGCCATAAAAGCTGCAAAGCTGAGAAACTCTAATTAAAATTCAGACTCAGCCACGGAAACTAAAATCCTTACAACTCAGAACTTTGACAGGGACCACTGTAGAAAGTCGAGGGGTGAGTTAAGCACTAAAGACTAACGTTATTTACACAGAATAGAAGATAATCACATCTGACACCTTCAGATCTCTAATCAAAGAGGAAGAGAATGTAAATATCCCGATAGGGAGAGATTCTGCAACTTCACACACCCTGAAACTGTCAGATGAAGTAAGTATGCGGAGAAATGTGCTTAAAAGCAGGACAGAAAAAGCTATCTCATCTAAAACGGACAGTGAACCCAAATGAGGAATACTGTACTAAGCTAAACGCTAATAAATTCACAGGCTTAGGGTGTTAGCTTATGTGAACTTAGTTTATATGGAGAAGAAGAAAAAAACATGACGAAGAGTGCTGATATCTCAAAACTTGACTGGGTTGCAGATCATTTCTGGTTCCAAAGGGAAAGTACAGGGAAGAATGCTAATTTTTATATAGTAGCCAAATGCAAACATACTTAATGTGAATTTAGAGTTTCCAAATTTCATGCAGAACTGTTAAAAATCTAAATTTACAGAGTTTATTTTGTTAAGGCACATTGCTATTCTTTAGGTAAACAATTAATCTGTGCAACTTAATCCAAGGTGACATTTGCTCCTGCATTTGAACATATGTTGATGTCAGTTTGACAGCTTTAGCCACAATATTCTTAATATGCCTCTTATTTTGCTACAAGGGAATGATACGCAAAAAGAAAGCCTCGCTTCCTACTCAGTATTGCATTTCAGTTGGATATGCATCAACACAGAAATAAAAGTCTCAGCAATTTTATGCAGCAATTTCTGCAGTTCATGCAGACTTTAAGATTTATCCTTAAGATCTTTTATATAACGCATAATAGTATGCGTTATGAATGTAACATTTATAAGGGTTTTTAATTTAACAAAATGGTCAATATACAATATATAGACATGATATATTAATGATAATTGTTGCGGGGTGGGGAAAGGAGCGAGACTCAAGTGCAGAAACTTAATGGGTTTATTAATAATAGAAATAAAATAAAAAGCAAAACAAACTACCCCGAAGGGAAAAACATTAACAAAAAACAAACCTGACTGGGCTAGCAGGAAAGCACAGAGCTGGACACAACAGGACAAGGAAATAATCAATGACGAACTGGCACAGGACGGCAGACATGAGGAGAATATAAGCAGAAATAATTAACACAAAGACAGGTGTACATAATAAACTAATAATGGATTAACAAGGAGGGTGGGACTACACAATAGACGGGAGAGCACATGACACAAAGAAACAACACAAGCCATGTGCTCACACAAAACCAGATTAGAACATGCAGCCAATGAGAGAACTCATTAACTGCTTGTTCACATGAGACAAAGCACGCAGCTCATGTAAACATGCACCACGTGCTAAACACAACACCAACACAAGACACGTGTACACTATAAATGAAAACACTCACCGTGCACTCACACATGCAACATGCATGTTTCATCACAGCGCCAACCGAAACCGAAACCAACTAGACTGAGACGCTGGGAATGAAACACCATGCTGCAGACAGAACAAACACAAAAACCAGGACGAGAGCGCGCATCCAGACCACGTCCGGACCTCACGCACCCACATTAAGCGGGAGCGCGCATGGTCCGAGCGCAACCAGGACGGCACTCATACAATGACACACAATGGCAGAAAGTGAGTGCTCGACCTGAGAAAACTCGAGCCGAGCACAACATACAGGACAAGACAGGACTAGTGTCTGGACGCTGCCACCAAAACTTGAATTTACAAGACCAGAGTGGCAGAACTCTGACGGTATTTTGACACATTACACCATCATAAATTAATTATGTTTTCGTTTTTGGATTCATTTTTCTTAATAAAATGTGTTTGTTTAATGTATTTTGCCAGTTTTAATGTTTCACAAAGAGTCACTTTTTGTAATGTTAATATGCCCAGACCTTAATATTTGTGATTTCATCTGAAGGAGATCTCTAAAATGAACAGTTCACCCACAAATAAAAACTGGCTGTTAGTTTTACATCCAAAACACAGGTTTAAAGATTCAAGTTAAAGGTGCAGTAGGTGATTGTCTTCAGAAACATTTTTTGTTGTGCTGGTTGAAAGTCTCTTCACATTCCAATAGTAATGATTAAAGTAAATGATCTAAATGTATTTATATGTATTTTTATATTCTGGGTAAGGCTGTCAGCAAACGTAGATTTGTACATCTGCGCATCTGTTCACGCAGATCTGCCATTTGCGCGTACACGCCAGCATGCGCGCCGTGCTTTCATGTGCAGACGAGACAATCACAGTTGCGGTAAACTCAAGTGCTGAATCAAAACTTGTTCAAATCCTGAATCAATACTGGGAGTTCCATGGCTGAAGTATTTCTATTAGACAGGTAATGTTATGTTTTAAAAGTATTTTAGTGACGCAAAACTGATGTAGATTGTGTTGTGTTATGAATGGGTTATATGCACAGAACTGTTGTTCAGCCACTGAAATGTTCCGGTGGATTGATGTGGATTTTCAGTTTCATAAGGGACCTTTTACAGCATCAGTAATGTCGATTTTTATTTAGTTTAACAACAAAACAAGTACATCCGCCTTGCCTGCTTTACTGAGCTGAAGCTGGTTTTATATTCCCTTTTTCAACTTTAGTGCTGGCCTCACAGTGGCGCAGTGGGTAGCACGTTCGCCTCACAGCAAGAAGGTCGCTGGTCGCTGGTTCGAGCCTCGCCAGTTGGCGTTTCTGTGTGGAGTTTGCATGTTCTCCCTGTGTTGGCGTGGGTTTCCTCCGGGTGCTCCGGTTTCCCCCACAAGTCCAAAGACATGCAGTACAGGTGAATTGGGTAAGCTAAATTGTCCGTAGTGTATGTGTGTGAATGGGTGTGTATGGATGTTTCCCAGAGATGGGTTGCAGCTGGAAGGGCATCCGCTGCGTAAAAACATATGCTGGATAAGTTGGCGGTTCATTCCGCTGTGGCGACCCCAGATTAATAAAGGGACTAAGCCGAAATGAAAATGAATGAATGAACTTTAGTGCTTTATGTTCAATCCACTTAAATTTGTTAAAACAATTAAGTTAACTTAATTGATTTGTGTTGGGACAACATGAAGTCATTGTGTGGAATCCAGCATTTTTGTTACAGTATATAAAACATATACAGGCAAAGCTAAATTAATACCCGTGCCTCCTGGCAATACATTGAGGGATATATATATAAAGCAAAATGACCGGTCTGTGCAAGAAACTGAACATTATTTACAACATACACTATTTTTTCTTTATTGCTTTTAATACAAAGTTTGCCAAAGTAAGCATATCTAGACTTTTATTTTACTTAAATATCTCCACGTAAATACACTTTAAGTTGTGTAAAAGTATAGTTACCTGTGGATTATCACACTGGAGTCTTAAAGTTTTTGTTTTGGTACAAGTAATTAGTTTATAAAAACTCACATGAATTTGTTCTGTTAAAATATTTCATATTTAATTAAATGTCTTCATTTTCAAGATGGACAAACCTCTGATTATGGTACTTTACTTGATAGCACTTTATTTTACAATTAACTTCTGCACGTATATACTATACCAGCCTGATCTCACGAGGAAACATAACTCTTTTACGTTTTGTCAGTTTAGTGGTTAATTCGTACGAATTCGAACAAGTTCAGTCGTATGAAAATGTACGATTTTTAAAGAGACGTGGCACTCAACCCCACTCTTAAACTCAACCATCAATGGGGGATAAGCAAATACTAAATTGTATGAATGAGATCGTACAAATTCATACGAATTAGCCACTAAATCAAAAAGTTACAAAAAGTTACAAATTGTCGTGAGATAGCGTTGCCTATGCCTAATTCATTCATTCATTTTCTTTTCGGCTTAGTCCCTTTATTAATCTGGGGTCGCCACAGCGGAATGAACCGCCAACTTATCCAGCATATGTTTTACGCAGCAGATGCCCTTCCAGCTGCAACCCATCACTGGGAAACATCCATACACACCCATTTACATTCAGACACTATGGGCAATTTAGCTTACCCAATTCACCTGTACTGCATGTCTTCGGACTTGTGGGGGAAACCGGAGCCGGGGCTCGAACCAGCGACCTTCTTGCTGTGAGGCGATTGTGCTACCCACTGCGCCACCGTGCTGCCGCCTATGCCTAATATAATATTCAAAATAACTAGGTAGTAACCATGAACTCTTAGTTAATTTTCTGTTAGTTACCTCATTTTACCCAGTACTTGATAAGACAAGTAAGTGTAAATACTGTAAAATGAAGTGCCTTATTTTTACACCTCAACTCAAGTCTGAAAAGAACTTGTTTGTAAAATATTACTAGCCATAGAGAACACCCCCCAAAAAAAGAAATGAAGTATGATAGTCCTGAGACTGTAATGATCACGTTTTAAAAAGCACTTGTAATTACAAAGAAAGTAGTCAATGTGACATCTGCACTTTATTCCTGAAGCCATGCAGTAACTCATGTGAACAACAGAATGTACTTTTAGCAGTTTTCCCAGGAAAAAAAAAAAAGCTACCCTTCTGGCATTCAATTCTGATGCATTAAGCCCTGTTCGCACCATTAGTGATTTTCAAATTCAAGGTTAGTGACTTTAAGCAGTATGAGCGACACTAATGGGAGTGAAGACAGTGGAGCTCTTGTGAACCGTGTCCAGTCAGCTACTGTAGTCCAGTCGGAGATGCTTGCATTGAGCAATTCATTTTTATATAACTAACACACATGGACAATAGTAACAGAAGGTGTATGGACAAAACATCTTTGAGATTCTGTGTTGTTAACTATTAATTGTGTGTGTTTTTGTGACTACAGTAAGCCTGTAGTTATTTCGTTTGAATATATCTAGATCCAGGGGAGTTGTGAGTTGAATCAAAATGAATAATTAAGTGTAATGAATGTAAAATTGAAATAAGGCAAGGCAGTGCTTTACATAAGCAAGTGCTTTACATTCAAAGTGCTTTACATGAACAAGAATAAAAGAAATATAAAATCAACAAAGAATAAAAATGATTAAAAACAGATTAAAATGTGTTGAAACAGGTTTTAATGGAATGAAAGACATAATAGTGCAATCTAAATAAATAAATAAGGCTGTATGATAATCGCTATATAGCTTAGTGTTATTATAAAATCAAATGATGCTATTTTATTAAATAATTGTATCTGATATATTTCAAAGTCTAACATTTTTATTTTACACAGTGTATATATATTACACACTTATTATCATATTATACATGTTTACATACATATTATTATTAGCAACATATGAGAGAACTGTGAACATGAATTATTTTTGTTCACACTTTAAAATCTATTGGTTAATGTATTTACTAGCATGAACATTCATTCATTTTCATTTCGGCTTAGTCCCTTTATTAATCTGGGGTCGCCACAGCGGAATGAACCGCCAACTTATCCAGCATATGTTTTAAGCAGCGGATGCCCTTCCAGCTGCAACCCATCTCTGGGAAACATCCATACACACCAATTCACACTCATACACTACGGACAATTTAGCTTACCCAATTCACCTATACCGCATGTCTTTGGACTTGTGGGGGAAACCGGAGCACCCGGAGGAAACCCACGCCAACACAGGGAGAACATGCAAATTCCACACAGAAACGCCAACTGACCCAGCCGAGGCTTGAACCAGCGACCTTCTTGCTGTGAGGCAAACGTGCTACCCACTGCGCCACTGTGAGGCCCCTAGCATGAACAAACAATTAGTAATACATTCATTATGGTATTTATTCATCTTTATTAACGTTAGTTAATGTTATTTAAGTTAAATAATGTTAGTTCATGTTAACTCACTGCATTAACTAATGTTAACAAGCACAACTGCATTTTAATGATGCATTAGTTAATGTTGAACTATGATTAATAAATGCTTTACAAGATTATTTATTCTTAGTCAATGTTAGTAAATACATTTTAAATACATTATTTACTATTGGCCTCTGTATATACACCTACAATTACTAAGAAATTCAAAGTACAGAAATTCAAGATATCTGTAAACATATTCAAAATGATTGTTTCAGATATTTGAATTGGGGCTACTTCTGGACAAATTCTTGATTTGTTCTTGATTATTTTCAAAACATGTTTCTTCTTGGTTCTTGTTGGCTGTGTAATGTATTTAAAAATATGGTTCACCTCAAAATCAAAATTTGCCAATAATTTACTGATAAAAACCAAGGTGTGTAGGTGACTTTTTGCTTTAATGAATGTTTCTTTTTCTTCTAAAACTTCTAAAGCACTTTGAGTATCCACAAACACATACAGGCTATATACAAAATTAATAACTGTGGAACCCGGTGATATTTCGGAGTCTAGTGAAACGAAATAATGTTTTGTTTTTTGTTTTGTTTTGTTTTGTTTTGTTTTGTTTTGTTTTGTTTTGTTTTGTTTTGTTTTGTTTTGTTTTGTTTAATCCACAGCCTTGGCTAATTGTCCTGAAGACATTCATGACAGTCTAATGCATAATGACAGTTGAAGTAAAAATTATTAGCCCTCCTGTGAATTTTTCAAATATTTCTCAAATTATGTTTATTTATAATATTTGTTTATTCTGGAGAAAGTCTTTTTTATTTTATTTCTACTAGAATAAAAGCTGTTTTTAATTTTTTTTAAACATTTTAACGTCAATAATATTAGCCCCCTTAAGCAATATTTTTTTGATTGTCTACAGAACAAACCACTGTTATACAATAACTTACCTAAAAACCCAAACGTGACTAGTTAATTAATCTAGTTAAGTCTTTAAATTGCACTTTAAGCTGAATACTAGTATCTTGAAAAATATCTAGTGAAATATAATGTACTGTCATCATGGTAAAGATAAAATAAATCAGTTATTAGAAATTAGTTATTAAAACTATTATGTTTAGAAATGGGTTGAAAAAAATCTTCTAAAACAAAAATTAGGGAAAAAATATATACAGGGGGCTTCAACTGTATGCGTGGGCACAAACTTAATAAAATTAACAGCACATTTTTATTTGTGAACTATCTCTTTAAGAGTCTCAGTCGTTATGCTCTCTCCTTCTCTCCAATGCAATTTTTCTCAGCAAACATGCACACGTAACCACCACCAGCATTCAATTTATTTATTTATTTATTTTTCATAATCTGACATGAAAAGCCTTTGAATAAGAACACAGAACTCTATTTCCAAACTGGAATTATGTAGACTGCGTCTGTGGAGAGTGAGTGTAAAGATAAAACTGCAAAAATCCACTCACAAAGGAGCCATTAAACCCCCTGTGACCCTATCCACTCTGTGAATAATCAACATGTTTACGGAGGAAGGAGGAGGTTGTCACCTTTCTGAATTACATATTATCTGTATAGCTAAGAAGCATTATTTCAAATTTAGAAGGTACTCTGTGATTTATTCCAAAGGAAGAAAAGAAATTGCAGAATCCAATCTTCTCGCAGAGCTAATGCAAGCCTACACGCAAGCAAATGTTGTGTGCTGTTATTTCCATTCAACCTGACTGTAAGTGCAACTTAAACATAGTTCTGGTTTAGAATTTATGCTTTCGCCTATGTTTCTGGTGCTTTAGCCTAATGGTCTATAGCGATAAGCAGGAATAATGACAGAACACTGAAGAGTAATTTTACATTAAGAGGTTTTATAATGGAGTTTTCCATTTTATGTGTTTACACCTGGTCACTTCATACATTTTAGATTTGATCTGACTGGATAGCTATCTAATTTGTGAAAACAGTTCCATTTACATTTGGCCACATAAATACACTGTAAAAAAAAAAAATCTGTTAATTAACACTTTTCATATTTTGTGGTTCACATGCTGTTTTCTGTTTATTCCCACACAGAAAGAACCTATATAAACATATGTTTTAATATAGGTTTTGATATAGGTTTTTAATATATGTGACATATAAAATTGCCTGTTTTCCTATATTATATGTACATATATTTACATATATGTGCACATATAATATAGGAAAACAGCCAATTTTATATATTGGCTCACATATATTAAAAACCTATATCAAAACCTATATTAAAACATATACGTTTATATAGGCTCTTTCCGTGTGAGTTTACGGTTGTGAATTGCATTATGGGATTTTTATCTCTGCTCTGTCAACTTTAATCTTAAATGTTAAACACTGCAGATTAACAAAGTGACTTTGTTGCAACATATATCTGAAAATATATATATATATATATATATACATATATATATTTCTGGAGATCGCGAATTATGTAGCCAGAGGTACGTATGGCTGTATT
>CAIGQW010055671.1:6771434-6800856 GCA_903798125.1 Danio choprae | reverse complement strand
TTGTTGTTGTTGTTGTTGTTGTTGTTGTTGTTGTTGTTGTTGTTGTTAGTGTGGAGATTTAATAATGTTTAATAATCTTCTTGAGAACCCTTTTCTCTAAAGAACCTTTTGTGGCATGAAAAGGTTCCATTTGTGGTTACATTAGCACTTCAGCACAGTTACATTTTTAGAGGACTGTATATAATCTTCTCAGTGGTGCACACCTAGCACCTAGAGAAATGTTTACAGCAGAGCAAAGCTGTGGAAATGACTGAGGATAACATGGGTGGCAGTTAAAAAAATAGATGATCCCTCTTTTTGTTTCTAATAAGTCTGGTTAATGTTTCTGTGGCACAACCAAATTTATATTCCCAGTAAGAAGCAGAACTAACAAGCGTTTCATGACACATGCTTTAACCATTGTATCATTGCTAACAATAGAATCTGGATTTTGCTGACCAGAGTTTTTGTTGACCCAGACAAAAGTGATGTGTTTTTTTAGCTATTGCTAAACAAGAAGCAATGCTATTTTCTGAAATTTACTATTTGAAACTTTATTTCTTCTCAGACATACAGTACATTACAGTACAGTGCATCGATGGCTTCATGAAGAACATATTTGGGATTTCTATTTAACATTATATTTATTGTCTTCAGATTAAGTATAAAAATAATTTCTTTGAGAATTTTTTACTGAAAGGTTCCTTGTGGAGCCACATTTTCAAAAGTATCTTTGTGACATATCCTTTTAGATTTTTAATGTTGTCTTCAATCAGATTTTGCCAACCTGCCCACTATGACTCATGACATCACATCCAATCTCATTATTATGATTATTTGTAAGACCTCTGTGATTGGATTTTCACATAATTGAGGTCAATGTAAGGATGCGCATTTGTTTGTTTTTAGAGCAGCAGCAATGGAAATTTCCCTCACAATTTCACCTCTTGCTGAAGCAAAACAGCACAGGAAGCTATTTTATCTAGAAGACATTCCCATGTTGTGTCCATCTACCACACACACGCGCGCGCGTGATGAGTAGAAGAGTAACAGAGAGGTTCATAGCCATATAAGGCTGCCCATGTAACATTTTAATATAAACTGTTGGAGACCTGCAACTCAACTCTGATTGGTGAAATGCATCTTCACAATGGCCCAATGAGAAGCAACAAGAGGTCAAAAAGTTACACATGCAAAGAAACACCCACACAATAAACCAGAACACTTAATTTCTGCTTTCATTCCAAAGACCAAAGGAACAGTGTCTTCTTTTATAGTTAAACATCCAATAAGAAAAAGTTCTTGTAGTTTGATGATTGTTTTTCCATTCAGACACTGGTGATATGATAGACTCAAGATCTTTATCTGTGTTTGCATCAAGAATGGATCAAATTCTGATGCTATCTTTTCATCTGTTTACCTCCAATCTCTGTTTTGCTGTGTCGATGCCCATGCACTGGAAGTGTTGCCCTAATAAGGCAATGGTCGCCCCCACCAACCACCCCTTTGTTGCCACAAAGATATGAAATGTGTCCATGTCTCCAATTAACCTATTATAGAATGGAGTCTAAGCTTTTAAACAATCCCATTCCACTCCCCCCACCCTCTCATATCTCTCTCTCTACCCTCTATTCTCTCCTCCCTCTTTCATTGTGGTCCAGAGGGGTTGTCCCAGGAGTGCTTTGAGTCCGGGGAACAGAGAATTGCACAGCGACCGAAAGCCACAGAAAGAGCAGGACCTCCAGTGGGATCCTAAAGAAACGTTGCTTCATCTGGACATCCATATTTATTTACAGCTTGTGGAACTGAAAGAAAGCCCTGCAAAAAGAGTTTTTTTGTATGTTTGTTTTTATTTTCTAGAGGTTAGCAAAGGAAGACAGATGACAGACTTTAGGGCAGCTCTAAAACCCAGCTCTGGGCCTAAGCCGGGGCCTGAGATCAAAACAAGCACACCTGTAAAGGTTGACTTCAGATCATTGCTCAACAAAAAAGATGGTTCTTCCAAAGCACCTGCGGCCACGACATCCCCAAGCCGCGGATCTTCAGATTTCAGGTCTGTCCTGAGCAAGAAACAAGCACCAGAACCAGTGAAGACTGAGGAAAAAGAACAAAATTCACCAAAACCAGCACTCAAGACACCTCAGAAGGAAAAGCAAAGTGATTTCAATGGCGTCAATGGTGGTGCAGTTGATAAAAAGAGTGCTGTAAAGGAAAACACAACAGCAACAACAGAGAAAAAAGCCAGCAGCACTGATGCAGGGACAATTGAAAAAAAGGAGAAATCCATCCCAGAGAAGAAGACAAATGATGGACAGATAACAGAGACAAATGACAAAAAAGTTGTGAATGGAGGAGAGAAGAATGCAGGAAAGCCACCCGTTTTCAAACAGCCTCTCGGTGACATCACTGTGGTGGATGGAGAGAGGCTGAGGTTAGAGTGTCAGGTGACCTCTGACCCCCAAGCTGCCATCACCTGGATACTGGATGGGAAAATGGTGAAGCCATCCAAGTTCATTGTCTTGTCACATGAAGGTATGAAAGTGGATACTTTTGACCTCAATTTTAATTTCAAAATACTAGTGATCTTGTATTTATTTACAGATGTTTTGATTCAAATAAGTTCATTCTAACATGTTTACATTGGGTCTGATTTATTTAATTATTTGGGTAGCACTTTACAATAAGGTTGTATTAGTTAATAATAGTTAATAGCACGAGCAAACAATCAACAATACATTTATTATTCATCTTATAGTTAATGGAAATAAAGCTGTTCATTGTTAGTTCATGTTAACTCTCAGTGCATTAGCTAATAATAACAAGCATGAATTTGAATTTTAGTAATGCATTAGTGAGTTTTGAACTATGATTAATAAATGCTGAACATGTAATGTTCCTTATTAGTTATATGTGTTAGTATGTGTTATATAGTGTTAGTCAATACATTAACTAATGAAACCTTATTGTAAAGTGTGAGCATTTTTGGAAACGTTTAAATGCTCTATTCTTAAACACCCGACTTTAGTTTTCCAAGTTGTGCCGTAAATCACAGGCTGAGAGATATGATCCGAAAGCTGCATCGTGGCCAACTGGTGCACTTTCTCATTCTCATTGGGTTATTTGATCTGAGGGCTTAAGGTCTTTCTAACCCCTTCAAATGACACGAGAATGAATGACGAGCTGAGTCACAATTAGAAAGTTCTGAAATAGCAATAGAGGATTCCCTCCGAGTCTAAATCAAACAGGGATGTTATGGGTGTCCCCTATGCATAATCCAGTGCTTTAGGCTCTCTGTTGTTCAAATGATTTTTAAATAAGGCCTGGATTCTTACAAATCTCTAAATGAAATATCTTGTAAAAAAGTAGAATAATGTATAAGAGATATTTTATTATGAACAATTTAAGGACATGTTTAATATTCGAAACAATTAGAAATCCTACATTTGGGATTATTTCAGTTGAAAGAAATCCTTACTTTAATGACTTTTAAAGAACATTGATTTAAAAAACTATTTTATCTTTTTTTTTTTTAAACAATCCTAAGAAAAAAGAACAGCTTGCGGTCTTAAATTGTTTCTCAGATATTTGTGGTGATGTGTTTATATAAAAAGTTGAAGTCAAAATTATTAGCAATCGGGTGAAATTGTAATTCCTTTTCAAATATTTTCCAAGTGCTGTCTAATGTAACACATTTCTTAACATAATAGTTTTAAAGCCAATTTTAAATAACTAATTTCTTTTGTATTTGTAATGGCACATAATGCTTTTATTAATCTTAAAGTGCAATTTAAAGACTTAACTAAGTAAATTTGGTTAATTAATACATTTGAGTTAATTAGGCATTCATTAGACAATCATGCTTTTTTCTGTAGCCAATCTAGTAAGAAAGAAATCCCAAAGGAGCTAATAATATTGACCATTAAAAATTATTTTTACATTTTTAGAAACTGCATTTATCCCACCCAAACTAAAAGATATAAAAGAAATACTACGAAAATTTCTCCATTAAACATCATTTGGGAAATATTTTAGAAAGAAAAGATTTAGATTTCCTTCAACTGTATAATATGCAGTCCTCTGCATAAAATGTCATATTTATTTATGAGAACAACTTTGAATTTGAGATTTGTGAATAATGCATGCATTAGTTCCTCTATGCCACTTCCTCAATCAAATTCAGTTTTTAAATTTGGAAATAAAATCAAGCATCAATCGCCTTTTAAATAACAATACCTGGCACAATAGGTTTAGTCTTCGCAATCTATAATCCCACCATATACTTAAATGTATAAAACAGCTAAATGCTTACAAAAAAAAAAGATACATAATTGTCTTTTAATGCTATACCTTTTGGTTTGCATCAGGGGAAAAGTGCTCGCTTACAATCGACAAGGCACTACCTGAAGACGAAGGACGTTACACATGTAGAGCAGAGAGCACACATGGTAAAGCAGAGTGTTCCTGTGTGGTCACTGTAGATGGTAAGGGCTCCGTATCCCATAACTGTCTCTTTATCCAGAACTGATAATTAGGATTTATTTGATGTAAATATTGTTATGTTGGTTTGTTTCCTATTGCTTTAGATCCTTCAGACCCATCAGCAGATAAGAAGAACAGAAAGAGCTCTTCGGCAACTCCCACTACAGAAAGTGAGTAAGGACACCTGTTGTGGCCTGTTTACTTGAGCTGAAGTTTATTTCTTAAAAGGAAAGTTCACCCAAAAAAATCTAAAGTTGTTTGTTTGTTACTCAACCTCGTGCTGTTTCAAAATCACGACTGCGTTCTATCTGCGAAATCTAAAAGATTTGAAGAATTTCCAGGGTGTTTTCTTACATAAAATTAATCTTTAAATGCAGGATCATTTTGCCAATATATTATTACATATTTGGGTCATTTAATGATCTACGTTACGCAAATTAATCTCTAACTCATTAGAGCTACAAATGAATAAAAAATAAAAAGGGATTTATTCTAAGCAGATTTTTTTATATATAATTGCTATTTTAGAGGGAACTTCCATAATATATTTAGAACTTTGACCATATTCTTGTAAATGTTGTTTCCAAAATTTTCAATATCAATATTTTAATTGCTGACAGCTTATTCATCAAAGCAACGAACACATGACTGTGACTTATATATTTGATTGCATACAGTAATGCTCTGATGTAAGGATATTAATTTTGCTGATGTTTTTCATTTTTATATACATTTCATAAATAACCACTGATTTCAATATGAGGGTGAGTAACCAATGGCATCTGTGTCAAATATCCATTTAAATGATAACCCATAAAGGAATACACCTTTATGTTTATGCATAATCAATGTTTATCTACTTGCTCTTTATTTTTATGCAGTAGTCATTACACTGAGTTAACCCATATCTTTACAAAGTCATCTACTAACCCTGCAATGTATTAATATTATTCTATCATTCTAATGATAGTTAGTTAAGACCATGTATATATATAGTAAATATATAGTGAATATATATACTTAGCCTCACGGTGGCGCAGTGGATAGCACGTTCGCCTCACAGCAAGAAGGTCGCTGGTTCGAGCCTCGGCTGGGACAGTTGGCGTTTCTGTGTGGAGTTTGCATGTTCTCCCCGTGTTGGCGTGGGTTTCCTCCGGATGCTCCGGTTTCCCCCACAAGTCCAAAGACATGCGATATAGGTGAATTGGGTAAGCTAAATTGTCCATAGTGTATGTGTGTGAATGAGTGTGAATGGGTGTTTGTGGATGTTTCCCAGAGATGGGTTCCAGCTGGAAGGGCATCCGCTGCGTAAAACATATGCTGGATAAGTTGGCGGTTCATTCCGCTGTGGCGACCCCAGGTTAATAAAGGGACTAAGCCGAAATGAAAATGAATGAATGAATGAATATATATACTTAAAGTTATATTGGGGTTAGTAGAATAGCACAGTGTAATTGAAAGGGTTAAATTCATATGTACTAGGCTCACTTGTAAATTGTACTGTAAGTATTTCTTCAAAGACACTAATCTGTCTTTTGTAGTTGGTGGATGAATGTTTATGCATGATCTGAACAGGTTCAGAGGAATCTTTCTTCTTATATATATAAATCTTGTCTAATCTTCTTGGTGTGCTGGTGTTTAAAGGGGTATTTCACTCAGAATGTTAAATTCTGTCATCATTTACTCATCCTTTACTTGTTTTAAACCTTTATGAGTTCATTTCTTCTGTTAAACACAAAAGATGATATTTTGAAAAATGCTGGAAACCTGTAACCATTGACATCCATTGTTTATGGAAGTCAATGGATCCAGGTTTTCATCTTTCTCCAAAATATCATCTTTTGTGTTCAACAGGATAAAGAAACTCATAAAACTTTACTTGAGAGTAAGTAAACACTGAGTTCATTTTTGGGTCAACTATCCCTTTAAGAGCTAACCATTCATTCATTCGGCTTAGTCCCTTTATTAATCTGGGGTCGCCACAGCGAAATGAACCGCCAACTTATCCAGCATATGTTTTACGCAGCGGATGCCCTTCCAGCTGCAACCCATCACTGGGAAACATCCATACACACCCATTCACACTCATACACTACGACAATTTACCTATACTGCATGTCTTTGGACTTGTGGGGGAAACCAGAGCACCTGGAAGAAAAACAACAAGGGGAGAACGTGCAAACTCCACACAGAAACGCCAAGTGACCCAGCAGGGGCTCGAACCAGCGACCTTCTTGCTGTGAGGCGATTGTGCTACCCACTGCGCCACCATGCTGCCCCAGAGCTAATCATATGTAGTGAAAATTTCAACAGTTTTCTAGAAACAATAAATGTTAATTGTAACATTTACTCCTTTTGTTGTCCTATGTTCAGTATAAAGCATTTATTGCACAAATCTCTGACACATTCAGGTAACATTCAGTCACGATTTCATTCTGAAAAATATTTATCATTTGAGAAGATGACAATGGTCACCACGCACACTCTATACAGTATCCCAAAGAGGATTTCAGTCACACAGTATCTGATGGCAGATTGTATCTACAGTGCTCGAATGGGCTGACTGTTTGTTTTGGTTCTAGCTTTTGGGTCACACAATATCCTATGTTTTAATCCATGTGATCATGGCAGAGTTGAAAATAACCTCAGCCGATAGCCTATTGCAACATTAGGCAACTACATCTGTTCTTCTAGTATTTCATAAGCATAGCAAGCTCTGAGACAGCTAGGTAGCTCATATTTACTTTACAGTTATGCTCGTAACAAACAATGTCAAAGTGATTTACAATTTGCAGCACAAAAAAAGTATGTAACAAGCTTCAGAGAGTACATTGTATTCCCTAAGGGTTTGTAGGGGGGGAAAGCAGCTCAGGTGTGTCTTAAGAGAGAAAATGAAAGATTGGAAAGCAGCAAAAAGAAGGCCTAAAATGGTAGACTTCTGTGAGCTGAAGCATGTAAAGATGTGTTCTCTGTCTTCCTTCTCCCTCTCTAACGCTCTGTTTGGACTCTGCTGGAGTATTAGTGGGGTTTACATGTTGCATTGTTTCTTGACGGCGATCAAACCTTAAATAAATAGTGGAGAGAGAGAGCCACTGCTTCCTGGATCTTGGAGAGTCTATATTTAGCATGCCCGTATAAGGGGAATTCCAGCAAGACACAGTGTCCATACAGACACCGGTTCCCTGGATGCTGATCAGGAGCGGCATGTTTCCTTAGAACGCCTGACAACTCTCAAATGCAAATCAATGCTGACCAGTCGCTTTATTTTACATGGTGTAATATGAGATACAGTTGAAGTCAGAATTATTAGCCCTCCTGAATTATTAGCCCTCCTGTTTTTTCCCCCAATTTCTGTTTAATGCGAGAGAAAAAATTCAACATAAAACGTAATAGTTTTAGTAACTAATTTCTAATTACTGATTTCTTTTACCTTTGCCATATTGATAATATTTTACTTGATATTTGTCAAGATACTAGTATTCAGCTTAAAGTGACATTTAAAGGCTTAACTAGGTTAATTTGGTTAATTAGGCAAGTTAGGGTAATTAGGCAAGTCATTGTATAATGATAGTTTGTTCTGTAGACAATCTGGAAAAATGCTTAAGGGGCTAATAATATTGACCTTAAAATGGTTAAAAAAAATTAAAACAGCTTTTATTCTAGCCGAAATAAAAAATTAAGACTTTCTCCAGAAGAAAAAATATTATAGGAAATACTGTGAAAGTGGCCTCACAGTGGCGCAGTGGGTAGCACGTTCGCCTCACAGCAAGAAGGTCGCTGATCGCTGGTTCGAGCCTCGGCAGGGTCAGTTGGCCTTTCTGTGTGGAGTTTGCATGTTCTCCCTGTGTTGGTGTGGGTTTCCTCCGGGTGCTCCGGTTTCCCCCACAAGTCCAAAGACATGCGGTATAGGTGAATTGGGTAAGCTAAATTGTCCGTAGTGTATGAGTGTGAATGGGTGTGTATGGATGTTTCCCAGAGATGGGTTGCAGCTGGAAGGGCATCCGCTGCGTAAAACATATGCTGGATAAGTTGGCGGTTCATTCCGCTGTGGCGACCACAGATTAATAAAGGGACTAAGCCGAAATGAAAATGAATGAATGAATGAATACTGTGAAAGTTTCCTTGCTCTGTTAAACATCATTAGTAAAGAAATGAAAAAAAATGGCCAAAATTATTATAGCACCTGACAGATCTGAAAATAATACTTTTAACTCCAAAAATTTAATAATGTTCATGAAACTGACATACTGTGAAAGTACATGATCGTGTGACATTGTTGGTGAAATATAGGTGTATAGTTTTTTGTTATAAAAAAATGACATAAATCTCCTTATGATGGCTCTTTTCTGTTGTTTATATACGTTTCATTTGTTTTATAGATATTGTAGGCTAATTCAACAAAAACAATGGAAATCTCTTAAATATGCCAAGTGTTCGAATAATTTTGTCCACCTCTATAAACAAAATAGTCTTCATTAGTTAATTTATTTACTGTAAATTAATTTCTCACATCAAAAAAACTACTAGGTTTTTTTCTTTTTCACTATAACATGAGATAGCATAACCTAATAAATATAATATAACATGAAACCATGGTTTTGGTGATTGATAAAATGCAAGTCAATGGCTGTCAGTACTTTTGAGTGTCAGGAAAATTAAAGCAAAACAGGTAGAGACAGTCTGGAGCATATTAATGAATATATCAAATGTTGGAAATCTGTGAAAAGTCAATCTTCCCAACTGAGAATTTAAACATGCATTTTGACTTTCTGTTATAAACAATCGGTCCGTTTGTGCATAGGCCAATCATTTCACTTCATAACTTCACTGTATTGTATAGATACTGATTTTTTTCTGATTCTCATAGTGTTACTTAGGTTGACTAAAACCACAGTTTTAGTTAAAAATCATCTTTATTGTTCTGCTGAAAAATAAATGTCTTGGCCTGAGTGTAATTTGAAAATTAGCATTTTTAGGTGCAATATTCCTATAGGGAAACAACAGAAAATGTCATTTTACTGCACCCAGACTTTGCAGTATTTAAATACATAGTAACAAATGTGGTAAAGGGCATCCGCTGCGTAAAACATTTGCTGGATAAGTTGGTGGTTCATTCTGCTGTGGCGACCCCTGATTAATAAAGGGACTAAGCCCAAAAGAAAATGAATGAAGAAATGTGGTAAGTACAGCTATGGTTAACATGCATATTAAGCAGCATTTTTATATGCATATTAAACCTATAATATCAAATGTTAACCAAATACTTAATAAAAACACTTTGTGGGTCCAGGAAATAACGATTGTTACCAAAAACATTTGCCAAAAATGTTATTTCTTGTATGAAAGCTGCTTTTTAAAAAAAAGTGTTTTGGAAGGTTTGTAACAAGATGAGGATGAGTAAATGATGACATTATTTGTATATTTTGCTGTCCCTTTTATTTTGAAGTTTGTGTCATTGTATTAAATTTCTAATTTGCATCAATTCGTGCTCTATATCTTGTTCAGATGAAGCCAGAATAAAGAAGAAACCAGCTCCTACCAAACAGGGTAAGGGGACACATCATTGGCTGTATGAGAGATGCTTTCATCTGTTATAAGCTGTCTTGCAAAAGTCTAATTGTAGACATACAAAATTACAAGATTCCAAAATTCCAAAACAGAATGTAATATTTCATAAAAGTGTTAAACATGAGTCTATGTTCATATGTGACGCCATACAGGTTCTCCACTTCAGTTTCTGCATTTCCCTGGAGATCAGAAGATCAGGGCAGGAGAAAAGGTGGAGCTGTTGGGCAACTTTGGAGGATCGCCACCAATAACTTGCACCTGGCTCAAATTCAAAAAGCCGGTAGGAAGAGTTGGGAAAAGATATAGAGTTTGTAAGATGACAGATTACCGGTTCCCAAACCTTTTTCACCATCTCATTTATTCATTCATTTTCCTTCGGTTTAGTCCCTTATATATCAGGGGTCACCACAGCGGAATGAACTGCCATAAAGCATCTCTTTAAATTAAAATTAAAGCATAAAAACAAAACACAAACTTTTTTAAGGTGTCTTTGTTACACTCTGTCCATGTAGGCTACTTATTATAGTAATAACAAAAACATATTCCTTATTACACCCATTAACAAGTCTTAAACCTAACCCTAATCCTAACCGCAAACATATAAGTGCATGTCGTTGGTTAGTGTTACTTTGTAATTAAATGTATAGTTGCCCCATAAACTCAAATGTAACCCAATAAGAATTTTAATAGCTAAAACCAATCACAAATTTATTGTCTTCTTGATCAGCTGATCATTTTTATGGGGTTACTTTAAAGTCAATACACCCTCATTGGAAGGCTGCACGGTGGCGCAGTGAGGCACGATTGCCTCACAGCAAGAAGGTCGCTGGTTTGAGCCTAGGCTGGGTCAGTTGGCGTTTCTGTGTGGAGTTTGCATGTTCTCCCCGTGTTCGCGTGGGTTTCCTCCGGGTGCTCCGGTTTCCCCCACAAGTCCAAAGACATGCGCTATAGGTGAATTGAGTACGCTAAATTGTCCGTAGTGTATGGGTGTGAATGAGTGTGAAGGGCATTCGCTGCGTAAAACATATGCTGGATAAGTTGGCGGTTCATTCCGCTGTGGTGACCCCAGATTAATAAAGGGAATAAGCCGAAAAGAAAATGAATGAATGACACCCTCATTGGAGATATCTTCCCAGGGTTACAGGGTTGGAAAATGCGAAATATGTGCCCTGGGCTACGTTTCAATGCATTTTGTGTGTAAAATGAACGCTACGGGCCGATATAACACCAACCTACAACTTGCATGATCTGTTTGCTCGGTAGCTCGATTCATACAGCATTAGACTTGGGATGTGGAGCAGACTGGGGTTTGAGTCTGGTAAAGAAAAAAAAAAGCAGCAATAATAATAATAATTGAAATCCTGATAAAAGCATGCAATGGCTTTTCTCTTCTAGTTTGCTTGAAAACACTATCGGTTTTGTGATAAAAGGATAAAAGGTTGGTTTTGGGGAAGGAGGTGGGTGGGTAAGTTGATAGCAAGCTGATATATGCATTATGAAAACCAGACCGGCTTCTAACAGATGCCTCTGGTGGATTTACAAGAAGGTTGATTGGACATGCTGTATATGAGAAAACATGCCGCAGTATTTGAGATTGTCAAAAATGTACACAACGGTCTCTAGTGGATTTGTGTAAACAAAAAACTGCAAGCAGATGTAGCCCTGAACACATATTTCATGATTAGCAAAAATGTAGCCCTGGGCACATATCTCCTGAGTTGCTGAAAGTAGTGGGGTACACAGCATTAGGTTGCATTTTGTTAATGTAAGTAGGTTATATTGCATTTTGTGGGGTTTGGGTTGAGGAAACCCAAAGTTGAGGATTATTTTAAAGAATGCAGTCTTCCAAAAAATTTAAACCAGAGTCACTTATTTTAAGGTCCTTAAGTTTTGTCTTTCTAGTAGTAGCAACACGATCAGTGGAGCTTTTAATAAGTAGAACAGGCTCTCGTGCAAGAGAAGAGTAGAGGAGCTTGTGAAAATTGAACAGCTGCTACTGTTAATGCAGATTGGTCAAAAGTCGTCAAGAGTAGACGTTCGTATTACACCCCACCTGTTAAATGTAAGTCGCTTCTGATCGACCCTGAGTCACCGCAGTGTTTACATGAGCTTATCCTATTCACCTCTCATATTGTGAGCATACTCCACTTCCATCATCAGCATGTGAGAGGTTTATGTCAGGGGTGCTCAGTCATTTTCGCCTTTTTAATCAACTCCAACACACTTTCCTTGATTAGCTGGTTGATATGTTGTGTTTAACTAATGTTAGTTGAGCTAAACTTTGCAGAAGTTCATTTATGCACCATGTCACTATTATAAAGTTGGGATTTAAACTCATTGCATTCAAGTGATTTGTTCTTAGAAAAAATAAAAAAATGTAGGATCCCTTTGGTTGCCGTTCAGTGCTCTAGATCGTCAGCTTGCTGATTGTTCTGGAATTTCTGTCAAACAAATGCTAATTTCACTGCTTTTTAAACATAAATTGTTTGTCCATGTACATAAATAGACATTAACAATAAGACAAGGTGATTCCACTGGAGAAAACTAATGGAGAGTAGCAGTCGCAGCGGTAATTGTGCTTCCCTCTGTTGTGTTTAAGTTTAAGTGCCAAATTTCTGACTTTGAAAACTTGATATCCGATAATTCTAAATGTGCGTGAAGGACAAATTATTCTCCGCTTGTTCCCTTAAGATTTTCCAAATGGGTTTTAATAATGGTGGTTTGCGTTTTATGAGTCCAGTAGGGGTTGTGGTAAACATATATTGATATTTGGACGTTTTGCTCTACAAAGCTGCTGAAATAAACAAGAGAATCACTAAGAGAATTCTAAAGATTTAAATGGTTATAATGGGAGTTATATTGGTTTTAATGGGGGGAAACAATAGTCCCTACAGGTCTGGACATGTCCCAAAAAACACGAGACCATTAAAATTGACTGCTTTTAATAGTTACAGCTTCATAATGTTTTAATGGTATATGTAGTATAACTTCTGTGAATGTTTTTTGTTTTGTTTTGTTTTTTGAGCAAGTAAATTACACACCCATACTCAGTATGTGAGGTTTAATGTTTATTTTAAAAAACATATGTTTTAATCTTTGGAAATTTTGGCTTTGCCATGTATATTTACCACATATCTGAGAACCAGAACTTCAGAGTTATATATCTGCTTATTAAGTCTGCCATCTTGTGTCAAACATAATTAGGTTAAATCTAAATTCTACTTTATACCACTTGACCCAATATTTCAGAGTCAAAACTGATAGGAAAACATATGGGATTGGGCCTACATATCAGTACAAGATGCTAAAAGCAAATAATTACAATGATGCATATTTACATTTATGATGTGTAACAGCAGTACCAAAAATCTTGATCCTAACACACAGAAATATACAGACAAACTCAGACAGTCTGAGTAGGTACATTTGAATTTGAACTTCCGTGAAAAGCATTTGTTATGAATTTAGGAAGTCTGAAAGAATAATTATCATATGATTTACCAGCATCAGTTCATTGCTTTCCTTTCATAAATCCTGCATGGCTCCCATAAAACTCTTGTATACGCTACTGTTCTTTGAATACCAATTCAAAAATACCACTTGGATCATGTACTGTTTTTTACATACTTTACAGTAGGGAATTGTGCAATTGCAGAAAAGAGAGTTTTTCTTTAATGAATTCTTAACACACAGATGTTTTGGACACCGTGAGCATAGACATGTTTTTTTAAAGCTTAAATGTGTGATTTTATTAAATATTTATTTAGAAATTTTAAAATAAAGCAATTAAAGGTTTGAACCTAGGAACAATTTGATTGTGACCTTTTTTCTTCTTCTATTACAGTTCTATTTTAAATTTTCCGACTTATCATAAAATATATATATATATGTTTTTTTCCCTGTATATTAGTTAGAATAAAACAGCTTGAAAACTGTTACACAACACACTACATTTACCTCAGGAAAGCCAGAATCCAAAACTCGTCAGTTAGAAGTTATTTCAAGTAGCAAGAAAAAATAAATCCACAGAGGAGCAGTTTATTACAGAGGAAAATATTTTTATGCAACTTTTTAGTGAGGTGAAGTTTATAAAAATATATATATGAGCAA
This sequence comes from Danio choprae, assembly GCA_903798125.1. Lineage (NCBI taxonomy): Eukaryota > Metazoa > Chordata > Actinopteri > Cypriniformes > Danionidae > Danio > Danio choprae. The sequence continues at coordinate 6,786,720 of CAIGQW010055671.1, read as the reverse complement.
TATTACACTCGTAGCACGAGGCCACAAGACGAGTGCTATAGTGTCCCACTAGTGACAATATACAGCCATGTCGCACTGCTACGAGTGTGACATTGAGTTTATACAACAGTTCGACGGCATAATCGTGTATATAAAAAAGAAAATCAAACACTGAGTCTAAAAATCCTTTTGTATGAGGAACTACTTTCTTCCGCCGTTCATACACAGAACAGCAGAAACCGTTACTAATTCACAAATGTCATTTTAGAGCTAGTATTTGAATGATTCAATATCTAAAGTGATGACAAAAGATTATAAGTCTGAATGGTATGAAATGCCATCAGTCTAGAGACATTTTCCAGTATTTCTCTGTTGCAAACAGGAGATCACAATAATTAACCTTGAAAAAGCCAAAGCAATGCAATCTCTACCAGATTACTGTTGTATTTGCGATAAGGAAAAACGCTAAACACATGCAGGCATTTCTTCTTTCTTTCTTTTTACTGAACTTGTCTGCAGTACTGAAAACAGGAGACTCATTAGAAACAAACAGATGGCCAACCAAAAAGTAACTCAGGGTTATACAAAGAGTGGCCAACACAAAATACATATATTCTTGATATGTGAGTCCCATCTCATACTCAATACACTACAGTAACTATGGTATTAATACAGCACTGCGAAATAAAAAAGAGAGAGATCGACTTCACTCACCAATTTTATAATGATTTGATCAGCTGTAGTTTGAAAACACACCAATCTTTTCTCCTCTAAGGGTTTATTATGCTGTCTCTGTCGCCATCTTGTGGATGGACAACCGTCTTTGCTCTGCTCAGTATGACAGGCTGATTGATGCAGACGCGCTGTATCTCAGAAATTATAAATATTTTAAATAGGCACTATCCTCATAAATAAACTACATAGATGCAATCTAAACAACTACATTCTCGCCTAAAAAAAGTCTCAAAAGTACATTATGTTGTCTAACAGCAGCAATATTTGTCAAACTGTAGTGAGTTTATTGATCTGCTGTCACTCTATGTGGGCGAAGTAATACAAAAGGGTGAGGAGGCTGTATGAGTTCTGATATTGCAGAATATCGCACAACTATCAGTGTTTCAATATATAAAGGAAACAGTGACTAACTTAAAAAATGAAACAATAATAAGTATTATATGTTTGAATACATTATAAATTCTTCTCCTTTTTAGATCCAGCCAGGAAGTGGAGGCATTTCCATAGAGACCACAGAAAACAGCAGTCAGCTGACCATCGCAGCGAGTGACCAGGATCACTGTGGCTGCTACACTCTAGAACTGCAGAATAAATTTGGGCTCAAGCAGGCCTCGCTCAACCTCACAATCGTAGGTATGGGATTAAACCAAGACAAGAAGTTACATACAGTAAGAAGAGGCAATGCGGCAGATAGGATTGCAAGAAACGGCAGATAGGATTGCAAAAACTATACTATAGTAAAGTGTATTATACTGTGTATTTAAATAGATTTACAACCATTTGATAATGAATGCTAAAGAATACAACTAACATGAACTAATAAACTGTAATAAATACTGTAAACTGTAGTGAAGTATAAAATACCCTACACTGTAAAAAAATATATCTGTTAATTAACAGTTTCCATATTTTTGTGATTCACAAGTGTTTTCCATTTATTTATGGTTGTGAATTGAATTATGGGATGTTGATCTCTGCTCTGTCAACTTTTGATGTTTAAAACTCAACTCTACTGTTTAACAAAATGTCTATCAAAGTCGTTTAAAATAATAAGAAATAATACATTGAGAAATAAGTCTGTAAAATAACAGAAAATGTACTGGCTGTTTATTACAAGGTTTTTATATTGTCATATACAACACCAAACCAGTCAATAAATCATCTTTTTAAGGTTATAAGTAGTTGGAAGAAAGATCAAGTAATAATGCAATTCAAAAGTATAAATAAACGGTGGAAAATAAAAACATGAATCACAAAATATGTAAAACTGCTTACAGATATTTTTTTACAGTGTATAATTGTAGAAAACTTAGTAGCTTATATATCACTTTACTGTAGTACTGTACCACAGCAACTATAGAATTACCACAACAGACTCATTCAAGTATTTTCCTATAGTATAATTAAAAAGTATAATATATAATTAAAAGGTTAATGTGACTATTTTCAATTTTATAAGGTTCCTTTTACAGCACCGACGTTGTAATGCAATTAAAATACATTCAGTAAAATAGACTAATGCATTCATTAGTTGTTCAAGCGTGAAACAAGATTTTTTTTTAAAAACATGTAAACACTAGCACCGCCAGAAGCAGCAGAATGAAAAACTTCATTGAAAATGCTGGGGTAAAATAAATTTATATATTTTAAAGACATGGCAAGGAAAAAAATAGAATTTAATGCGGTGCTTTTTGTCTGGTCTGAGACCCACTTTATATCGTATATCCATCAGGCAGTGAAGAAAACAGATCTTAACTGTGGCGATTTTGTAATAGAAAAACAGTTCACTGGAAGCGCTTGGGCTGGCTGACTGAAAATTAAAAGTCTGTGTGCATATACCCCATTAGCTGCTTATTAATAGTTTGTAAGGTAGTTGTTGGGTTTAGATAATGGGTAGGATTAAGGATGTAAAAAAGATTATACTTTATAAGTGCTAATACATTAACAGCAGTGGCGTAGCGGATGGGCCCGTACCCCCACCACCCGGTCTTCGCTGCGAGGGGGGCCCCTGCTTTAACTCTCGCGGGTGGGCCCATGCATTTTGCACTACGCCACTGATTAACAGTTAACATCCAGTACAAGCCAGTAGTAAATCTTGTGAATTGTTACTTAAACTAAAGTGTTACCAACTTTTGTAATTAGTTTATTCTATTTATTTTGGGTTTAGTCCCTTATTTCTTTTTATAATTTTTTTTTTGTCAGATAAGCCAGATCCCCCAGCCGGCATCCCTGCTGCCTCTGACATCCGCCAGTCCTCGCTCACTCTTTCTTGGTATGGACCCACTTACGATGGCGGCAGCATCGTCCAGTCGTACAACCTGGAGATCTGGAACTCAGTGGACAACACATGGAATGACCTCACATCCTGTAACAGCACATCTTTCCATGTCCAGAATCTTCTCAGTGACCGTCAGTACAAATTCCGTGTACGAGCTGTTAATGTATATGGGGTTGGAGAGCCCAGTGCAGAATCTGGACCCATTAAAGTGGGAGCGGAGGAGGTTACAGGTGAGAACAAACATCTGCTTCAATACTTTCTGTCATTATTGTTTGAGAAAGAAACAGCTGGGTTGAAATGTCATACTTTTCCCATTTAACAGAAGGAACATTTACACAGTTTTATCTTGTTTTCTGGAGAAACTCTTATTCCTTTTAGTTTGGTTGGAATGGAAGCAGTTTTTAGGTCAGTTTTTTTTAAAAAAACATTTATAAGGAAACTTAACTATTTTACGCCTCACAGTGGCGCAGTGGGTAGCACGTTCGCCTCACAGCAAGAAGGTCGCTGATCGCTGGTTCGAGCCTCGGCTGGGTCAGTTGGTGTTTCTGTGTGGAGTTTGCATGTTCTCCCTGTGTTGGCGTGGGTTTCCTCCGGGTGCTCCGGTTTCCCCCACAAGTCCAAAGACATGCGGTATAGGTGAATTGGGTAAGCTAAATTGTCCGTAGTGCATGAGTGTGAATGGGTGTGTATGGATGTTTCCCAGAGATAGGTTGCAGCTGGAAGGGCATCCGCTGCGTAAAACATATGCTGGATAAGTTGGCGGTTCATTCCGCTGTGGCGACCCCAGATTAATAAAGGGACTAAGCCGAAATGAAAATGAATGAATGAATGAACTATTTTACGTTTTGTCATTGTTTTCCAACGCTATCTCACGCCAACTCATAACTTTTTGATTTAGTGGCTAATTCGTAAGAATTTGTACAGTCTCATACATACATTTTAGTTTGATTTGCTCATCTCCCAATGACGTTTGGGTTTAGGGTTGGGGTTTTTTAATATGCCTTCTAAATACTCTATATTAAATCCCTTTTGTAAATTTAATTCAATGTGGACTTTGACCCATAATATTTCACACCATACATTTGAGGTAATATTGACATCATTCAATATCATTAAGATTATTCTTAAATTTAATGATTAAATAATACTAAATTTATTAAACCAATATTACATCAGCTGCACCAAATCTATCAATACTATACAGTACTATAGAATACTTACATATTATACAGAACAATACAAAAATCTATAAGAAGAAAAAAGAAGAAACAAATCTAACATTTTTTCCTTTGATAACCTTGTTTCAAAAGCCTAAATGTCTGGTTTTATCTAAAAAAAAATCATATTCAGTCAGCGTGGTGAGGACTAATGAACCTTGAAGTATAAGTGCGATGAGCTGATGCACTACTTAAAACTAAGCTTTTAAAACATTCATGTTCTTCTCCAGAGAAAAAGGAAGAGGAGGAAGTTGGAGCCGCTGTGTCTGATGATGGTATGAAGTTCAAAGCATTTAGCCCGCTGATCCATTCCTCACGAATACAGAGTTTACTAACATGACTCCCACGTGCTCTGTCTGATACATATCCTGTTCCTTTCACAGATGAAGAGAAAGAGCCAGAATATAGAGATGTGGTCATTAAGAAAGACTGCAGCGTCAAGGACTTCTATGATATAGAGGACCGCTTAGGAACGTAAGAGTCTGCTTTTTCCATCAGTAGTCTGAATGGTGTAAAATAGTACTTCTTTGACCAATTTCTCTCTCTGTAGGGGTAAATTTGGTCAGGTCTTCAAGCTAGTGGAGAAGTCCAGTAAAAAGGTATGGGCAGGGAAGTTCATCAAGGCATTTTCACAAAAGGACAAGGAGAACGTGAGGCAGGAGATCGGCATCATGAACAGCCTCCACCACCCCAAACTGGTGCAGTGCATGGACGCCTTTGAGGGAAAATCCGACATGGTCATGGTCATGGAGATGTGAGTCTCTAACCTAATCAAAATTCAGTTCAGCCTAGTTCTAGTTTATTTGCATGGAATACACATTTGCATTTTCACAATACACATTGTTTTTGCAAGAGCAAATGTAGCAAGACTATATACTTTGAACCAACTTTTTAAACATTTCCTTAACTCTCACTGGGGTGGTACCTTTTCAGTACACTTTTGTACCTAAAAGCTTCATAGTGGGACCTTAAAGGTACATCTTAGGCTACGTTTACACTGCAGGCAAATGTGGCCCAAATCAGATTTTTTTGCCCACATGTGACACAGATCTGTTGTGGTCATGACAGTGTGAACAGCCCAAATGCCATGGAATCTGATCTTTTCAATTCTGATTTGTGCCACTTTCATATGTGGTAATAAATAAGATACAGATCTGATGTTTTGTGCGAGCGATTAAGTAGGAATTCATGTGACTTTAACATAATTTTTGATCGACATACGTTATTAATCTGTACTGGTTCGTGCTGCAAACATCCTCTACTCCTCAGTGGGATATAATAACACATTGAGCAAAATACTTTACCCAAAAATTGAAGGTTGAATGTTTATTTTGAATATTGTTTGAATGACAACTGGTGCTTGTCAACCGAACATTAACCATTGACCTGTAACCCAAAAAAGGATTGTTCAGTTAGATTTAAAATACCACCATAGTAATATTGCAAGTATAAAAATAATAAAATACATAGGCCTACATGAAATAGTCATATTTCACTTAAATAATAAAAACATTAACAAAACCAAATTTGAAAGAAAAACTGCATGACAAGTCTTGCAACAGGATAATGCTTTTGGTTAAGGACAAAATCCTTCAGCATGTCGGTAGGCAACGTTTCAGTTTCACTTTGATGAATTTTGACTGGATACAGCCTATGTTGTTTATAACGAATTAAAATAAATGAACAGTAGGCTAGGTTATCAGACTCTGCAAACAATATAATTTTCAACACAGATGAACCAGGCGTGACCCCTGCCTTCACAGTTCAATCTGCGGCTGCTCATTAACCCTTGATGAGTTTAGGACTATGATCTGTTCACACTGGAAATTTGATATTGGCCACATTTATAACAACAATGTGAACAGCTATGCAAAAAAAAACAAATCAGATATGAGCACTAAGCCTCGCAGTGTGAACTTAGCCTTCGTAACAGAAAATTTAAAAGTTATACTATTGTACTGTTTAGGTAGTCCCTTTAGATACAAAACTGCCTCAGTGACAGCTCTCTTACCTTTATTTATGGGAGTGTATGTTTGATTGTGCAGACTATGCAGAAGATGATTTCTTGTCTCATTTTTCAACTCTGACTTTTGAAAAAGAAGTTTTGCTTTCGGTGGCTCAGTGGTTAGCATTGTTTCCTCCACAGTCCAAACACATTTGGACCACAACACTATAAGTGAATTGGGGAAACAAAATTGGCCATAGTGTAAGAGTGTGTGAGGGTGTATGGGTGTTTCCCAGTACTGGGTTGCGGCTGGAAGGGCATCCGCTGTGTAAAACATATGCTGGAATAGTTGGTGGTTCGTTCCGCTGTAGTGACCCCTGATAAATAAGGGACGAAGCTGATGGAAAATTAATGAATGAGGTTTGCTTTCAAAGTAAACAAGAGTTTAGCCACCTAAATGTCACCTTAGGGGTTTCCTAGATCAGTTTGTTTGAATGATGTGGACACTAAAATTGGATTCACGCCTGTAGTAAACGGTATATGTTCGCTTCTGTCCACTATCCAGTGCAAAAGCCCAATACTAAATTATTGAATAGAGGTGCTGTTGATGACATATGAAGTGGTATAATTATTGGGCGTGTAGGCAACAATGCATCAATGTGAATAGTATAATGTGAATATAATGATCAAATTACTAGCAATATGATGTATCAATAATTTGGATAAAATATCAATACCTCCATAAATGACTTTTATTTTGACACATTCCACATCTTCATGTCAGTCTACATATTTCTGCTAAAGTGCACATTCTGCTTTTCTCATTTACTCACCACACCGCCTGTATGCATGTCTCATCGCAATGCAACAACAAACCAGCAATTTAAAAATAATTGTAAAAATGTAAGAATCATTTATTCATAGTTTGTTACTCATATTTTCACCTATTATTTATTTTCTATATTATTTTTAAAAACTACATTTGAATTAAAACCGTAAAAAACGAATTAGAATTTTTCTATTGTGGCCAGTGCTTTGCATTTGTGAGGTAACAAATATATTACCGGTTCTGTAAATTAAGCACATTATCTTAATATCAATATATCTACTGATATTGTACTGAATCAAAATCTTATCATGGAGTATTGATATCATGTCACATCATGACAAAGTGTCTGATTTAAACCCCTATTAATTATGTATATATGCACTCTTTTTCCTGCAAGTAAAAAGAATTCAACTGATTCCCACATTTATTTATTTTTTTTTTTTTAACTCTGCCTTACATCCATGACAAATAGATACATATGTTGTTTCAACTGTATATGTCTTGGTGCTATGGAAATAAAACTAAATATGCTAAATCCAAAGGAAGAAAAATGTCATCCATTTCTTCTGCATGTTTGGTACCTGGAAACTAAACAGTTGGCACTCTGATGAACTAAACGATCTGTTGTTTGGAACCAAAAACATTATTAATAATTAAAAAAATCTATCAAACTAGTGTAAAAGCAACATTACGTTTGAGAAGCCAGACCTTCAGAATGAGAGCAGTAGAGTCATACAAAAATATATATTTTTTGAGCACTCTACAGTGTATTTAGCAAACACTTCTGTCCAAAGCGACTTACAACCAACCGTTTTTTCTTTAGATAGTGTCAACTTTACCTACAGTTTTCATTTTTATAAATTGCCTCAAGCAAAACTCTTAGACACCTGTTAAAGATGATATACTTTTGATGGCGCTTAGTTGATCCTGATATGCTCTGTTTTCTTCTTTCAATTTCAAAGCAAAAGCATAGAAACTAGCATAGCTTGCGACAGGCAAAATATGATCATCTGATGATCATACTAATAGATCAAGTTTGTAACGGGGAATATATTGAGAATCCTAGTCTAAAGAGATGTGTTTTATAGTAGACAACAAATTAAAAATGTATAAAAACGTAACAAATCCCATTGAACATGTTCCAGGATGGGACATAAGGTCAATTTGCTGAACCTACCCTGCAATCTCTGGTGTTTTTGAACAGGTTGTGATGTTTGGTAGTTGTCTTCCAACACCTTTAAATCATTCCACCAGTTTAGCTTTTTATGGCGAGGGTGGAATGCAAAATCCAAGAGTGTGTGATTGGAGACGTGCGTGTCACAAGCCCTTATATAGTGAGATGGAGAAACAAAGAGGTGGGGAGGAAAAACTATGAATGCTCTCTTTCTCAGTTTGGCAGCCATGACGGAAAATAGCCCAGATTTAAATCTCCCTGACTGTAAGATAATTGTTTAGCGCTCCAGGCAGACACTGTTCAAATGGTTGTTAAATGGAATGTGCATAAACAAGTTTAAAGCGTTTCAATTGCAGTCTGACAGTGATTGGTTAGCATCACCTAATAATGATGTCACTGTGGTCCCCATTGGCTGCAGGATTTCTGGCGGCGAGCTGTTTGAGCGAATCGTGGATGAAGATTTCGAGCTGACCGAGCGAGAGGTGATTAAGTACATGCTGCAGATCATAGATGGAGTCCAGTTCATCCACAAGCAAGGCATCGTCCACTTGGATCTCAAACCCGAGAACATCATGTGCATCAACAAGACGGGAAGCAAGATCAAGCTCATTGACTTTGGACTTGCTCGAAGACTAGGTAAACAAACATGAAAACAAACATGGTGTCTGGTTTTCTGGCACAGATTTAAATGTTTTTATTTTCTGCTTACAGAGGATTCTGGCTCTCTGAAGGTTCTGTTTGGGACTCCTGAGTTTGTAGCTCCTGAGGTGATCAACTATGAGGCTATCAGCTACCCAACAGACATGTGGAGCATTGGCGTCATCTGTTACATTCTGTAAGTGACAAATCGGTATAACTCCTCCAACAGGCCCTTAAGAACTGCAGCACGTAAAGACAAAGTAATCAATGCTTCAAACTGGAAACATTTCCTTTTATGGACTTCATGGAGTTGTTAGACAGCTTGCTTTTTCGTTTTAGCATATAAACACTATTTTGATCTCTTGGAGGTAGAGCCTAAATATTTAAACTGACTTGCGTCGGTTACTTTTATCTCTAGGTTACATATGAGCTAATGGCCCCCAGCATGTTGTAAAAGCATGTTTTCGGTTTTATTTTCTTCTTTCAGAAAAGCACTAAACAGCAATAAATTCACCTTTCCTAAACACCCGTTTGTTACTGTGAACTGCAAAACTGATTCGTGAGGGCACTGCATGTACTTGCATTTAAAATAATCAAAACAAACATTTAATTAGGTTGTTTTTTGTACATTTTTATATTTACTGGCAAAATTTTATGCCAAACATGTCAAATAATTCCTGAAGGTTATTATTCAGTCATTATTATTATGGAATTACTGAAAATAAAAATAAATTGCCCGCCACCCATGAAATATAGCCTCTATACTTAGAGCTTCTTAAAAAATAGCTTCTTAATGGTAATAAATTATCTGACACTTAGCCTGTCTTTTAACAAAATGTACATTTTATTTACAAAACAGTTAAAGAAAAGGAATATTAACATTTACATTCAATGTCTTGATGTTCGTAAGATTTTTTTAATTATTTTCAAAGAATTCTCTTATGCTCACCTATGCTGCTGTTGTCAAATATTATTCATTCATTTATTTTATTTTCGGCTTAGTCCCTTTATTAATCTGGGGTCGCCACAGCGGAATAAACTTATCCAGCATATGTTTTATGCAGCGGATGCCCTTCCAGCCGCAACCCATCACTGGGAAGCATCCATAAACACTCATTCACACACATAAACTACCGGAGCACCCGGAGGAAACCCACACGAACACGGGGAGAACATTCAAACTCCACATAGAAATGCCAAATGACCCAGCAGAGGCTCGAACCAGTGACCTTCTTGCTGTGAGGTGATTGTGCTACCCACTGCGCCACCACGTCGCCTGTCAAATATTATTACAGTTTAAATTGAGTTTTTTCTACTTTAATTTTTTTTTTAATTTAATTTATTGCTGTGAAGGTAAAGCTGAATTTTGATCCTTCAGAAACATCTTTTTTACAAATGTTGAAAACGGTTCATATTTTCATGGAAACCTTCATAAACTGTGAAAAATACTCTTCGAACATTTTGCTGACTATAAACAACTACACTGTTAACGATTTTAGTAAATTACACAGTATTTAACTGTAATATGAACTGTATTTTACTGTAGGGCAGTTATGCAGTATGTTGCTGTACTTAAAAGTTGTATGGTGAAAATTACTGTATATTTTACAGTAAAGATATACAACGCTGTAAATACATATAGAGCGAGATAATTGGTGCTGTAAATGTAAATACAGTATTCTTGCAATTGATTTACAGTAAGTTACTGACAAACTGCTGCCAGTAAGTTACTGTAGATTCTACAGGAAATTGTTTACAGTGTACATAAATAATTACATGTCATCTAATTCTCATTGAAGCATTAAGTAACAATCTACTGTTAAATTAAGTATTAATCTACTGTTAAATTAGGATTAGGATTAGCATAATACATTGATATGCACTTGTCTATATTGTCAATAGAACGTCAGTTGGCAGGCCATCAAAATAAAGTTTCAGAATTTCAGCTTTTGCCATCAAAAAGATGTTTTGGACAAAGTCAAGTAATGAAAAATGTGTATTAAATGTAATTTGTGCCAACTGCCTTTACTGGGATTTGAGTATGAGTATGGTTAATTGTGTTATGTTTGTAATGTGATATATGTGATGATTCTGAATGTATGTGTTGCTTATTTTTTTACATGTGTTAAATGTGATGGTGTTGAATGTAATTATGTGGTGAAGCCAAAGACAAATTTTTAAACAATAAAGAAGTCAGTCAAAGTGTTAACAGATGTTAAGCAAAAAATTTATTAGTAATCTAATGTCTGCCAGTTCATTTGTTCAGAATGTCTAAATGCTCATAATGTCTAAATGGGACCATCACTATCACTATGTGTTGTATATCACATTTTGGTTGAATATGCAGTAACAGAATCAAAGATAATTGTCTGATACCCTTACTCTTGTTTACCTTCAGTGTCAGTGGTCTATCGCCATTCATGGGAGACAATGACAACGAAACCCTTGCCAACGTCACCTCAGCCACCTGGGATTTTGAGGACGAGGCATTTGATGAGATTTCAGATCAAGCCAAAGACTTCATCAGCAGGCTCCTGAAAAAAGACATGAGGTAAGATTAAACTTTTTTTGTCAATCAGAAACATTATTCCAAGTACATTTTTGTTCATTTTGTTCCACGTTAAAGTTCGTGTGCAATCAAAATGTACAATATTTATTTTTATGTGAACAATTAATCCATGCAAATTAGTCCACTGAAAAAAAAAAAGTTTGTTTAGCTAATCTGACCATTTACCTCTGCTTTGGAGTGGTGGTCCTTCTTTGCTAATGTTAGTTTGACGGCTTTAGCCACAATATACTTAACTTCTTAGTTTGCTATGAGGGAATGATGTGCAAAAATAAAGCCCCACTTTATATTCAATTTCAGTTGGTTGACATATTGAAATAAAACTTACGATTCATGCAGACTTTAATGATGTGTTTACTGACACACGTGCCTGTCACCAACAGCAAATCACAACCATCCAATCAGTACTTGATGGTTGAAATCAAGTCCCATCCTGCATTTTTTTTTGTTCGGGATACTTTTCAGCTTAGATGTAAGCTACAATAGGGCAAAAAATAAACTAGCTTGAATTTTGTGCCAAACTTAAACAAATAACTAAGATCCCAGTAAAATCTACTACTGCAAATGAAGGATGTGATATGTAAATGCAAACTAAATTTACTACAGTCTATTACAGTTTTTCTCAATTGCTTTGTCTTTATTTTTCAAAACAATAAGAGATCTCTGAACAATTAGCTTATTGTTCACATCAGATTCTCCTTTCTAATTGATTTAAGCAAATTGTCAAGTCTATTCCCGTTTAAACTGGCAAACTCTTCACAACTTCTCAATCATTTTTCATTGTGTAAGCCATCACACTCAAAATTCATTCATTCATTCATTTTCATTTCGGCTTAGTCCCTTTATTAATCTGGGGTCGCCACAGCGGAATGAACCGCCAACTTATCCAGCATATGTTTTACGCAGCGGATGCCCTTCCAGCTGCAACCCATCTCTGGGAAACATCCATACACACCCATTCACACTCATACACTACGGACAATTTAGTCTACCCAATTCACCTGTACTGCATGTCTTTGGACTTGTGGGGGAAACCGGAGCACCCGGAGGAAACCCACGCCAACACAGGGAGAACATGCAAACTCCACACAGAAATGCCAACTGACCCAGCCGAGGCTCGAACCAGCGACTTCTTGCTGTGAGGCGAACGTGCTACCCACTGCGCCACTGTGAGGCCTCACACTCAAAATAATTTATTCAATTATCAAACATTTGCATGCACACATTTACACCATAAAATATCTGATATTGACATTGTTGTAATGCCTGCTAAATTGATAAATGACATCTAATTGTAATACAATTTGCATCAACTATTTAACCAATCAAGTCTGGGAGCATGTACAGTATATTAGTCAACATTTCAAGTGGATCAAAACGTTTCATCAAAGTTGTCTTAAAACTATTCAGCAACACCCATTCTTGTCTTACAGTAGGACAATTTTTATCCACTTCAAATGTTGACTACTGTATATGTAGATACATTGTTTTTTTGTGTGTGTGAGAATGGAGAACTTCCACAATCCTGAACTGCAGCATCATGCTTATGGAAGAGCAATTGGAAGACTTGTAATCTCTGGCCTGACCAACAAGAGTGACAGGGGTTTCACCAAGAATATTTTTTTCATGGATGTTTATTTTGTAGTTTTTTTGTGTGTATTTGTGGTACCATGAGAAATATGAAATGTACAATACAGTAATTGGACAAGCGAGGTTGCACTTTGCATGTGATACATTCATTCATTCATTTTCATTTCGGCTTAGTCCCTTTAATTTATCTGGGGTCGCCACAGCGTATATCCAGCATATGTTTTACGCAGCGGATGTCCTTCCAGCTGCAACCCATCACTGGGAAACGTCCATACACACTCATTCACACACATACACTACGGACAATTTAGCTTACCCAATTTACCTGTACTGCATGTCTTTGGAATTGTGGGGGAAACCAGAGCACCCGGAGGAAACCCACGCAAACACAGGGAGAAATGCCAACTGACCCAGCCGAGGCTGGAACCAACGACCTTCTTGTTGTGAGACGATTGTGCTACCCACTGCGCCACCGTGCTGCCGCATGTGATACATTCGTACAAAAATAAATGTACTGTATAAATACAAGTGTTTATATATATTTTCTATGTACTATTAACTCTTCTTAACAAAAATCAGTTTTTTTTAAACCTTAATGTCCATTGTTGACTGTCTTGGTAAAAAACTAATCATTTTGAGCAGTGTAGCTCACACAATGACAAATACACTTTATGTTTTGGTGGCATTGACCAAATTACTGACACAATAACTAGGTTTTGAAGCATGAATGAAATGTTTTGGATGAGTAATTACATTTTGCAGACAAGCAAACAATTTTGAGATTTGCACTCACAGTTTAGAGAATGTTAAGAAAACTGTAGTAGTACACACTAAATATTGAGATGAACATTTTATTTTCTTGACCCATATTGTAGGGCCAGACTGACCTGCGCTCAGTGTTTCGAGCACTCCTGGCTCAAACAGGACACCAAAAACATGGAGGCTAAGCAGCTGTCCAAAGAAAGGATGAAAAAGTACATCCTGAGACGCCGCTGGCAGGTGAGAGCACCGCATTCCGTTTTGATTTATTTGTTAAACAGAGAATTACTTCGTAAGAGAAACTGTCTCTTGGTAAAGGGACAGAGCTTAGTCTTCATGTTTGTGAGCGTCTCTGCAGAAAACAGGGAATGCAGTGCGAGCCATATCCAGATTCAGCTCTATGGGAATGTTAGGAGGGATCGGCCCAAAGAAAAGCTCTCCAACTGAAGGTAATGGCCTAGCTAACCATTTTTTTTATATAGTTATTTGGTCCATCATAGCAGGTACATAAATGCTAAAGTTTTAAATAAAAGTGAACCCATCAACCGCGTGACTCCCTTTATGTTCACAAATGCAATCGCAGCCGTTTAGAGCTCATTATGGTTAATGATGTCAGAATTTAATGGTATTTTGAAATGGATGTGAGAATGGTCCTTTCCGGAAAAATTCCAGGAACATCCTTGCCTGTGTGAAAAGCACATATTTGAATTTACCGGTAAAGTCTGGCAAATTTACTGGAATAGCTGCGTGAAATGGACATTTGTTGTGAATTACAGGTTGTTGTTTTTTTGTATTTTGGTACTATTTTCAAAAGTAAGGTACCTTTTCAAATCTCTTAGGAAAAAACTTTAATCTGATCACACTTTTAATAGCACTAGTCAATCTTTCATGATTTCATTGTAGTTGCACATATTTTAATTCCACATAATCATTGTTTCAGAATAAAATATCATTGTGGCATGTGATAACATTTGGTTGAACCACCAAAACACAACAGTAAAACCTTTATTCAACTTAATTAGTTGACTCAGCAGATAATACAAGGTACAGTGCTGAATGAATGTACTGTAAAACACAGCCATCACAGAAAGTGATACATGTATGTTCAGACAAATTGACAAAAGGTATATTTAAAGACAAAGTATTTACTGTAGTAATTGCTATTTGTTGCAACCATTTCTTGACTGAAATCTCTTGCAGCAATTTGTAACTTACAAATTATCAGACAACAATCCGACAAATAAAAAATCCATGGACATTATAAATTATTCATTGACTAAAAATTGAGATCAGTTGAATGAAATGATAGACGAATGTATTTGACTGGATGTAAATTAATGCAAATCAAACGTTTAATGATAGCTTTATAAAAGCCAGTTATAGTGAATGAACTTTTTTATAGGTGAAACACTCATTTTGTGGAGTGAAAAGTATATTTTTTGATTGTGTGTTGTACTAACACAATTGAAAAAATGCTGAAATGTGTAAAAAGGGGGGAGTGTGCCAAACCAATTTTATAAAACTATAAATGTCATATTTGTACAAATATTACTTGTATCCACTGAATAAATATAT
>CAIGQW010055671.1:6755519-6771034 GCA_903798125.1 Danio choprae | reverse complement strand
TTTGAAATTATATAATGTATAGGAAATAATATATAGAGAAATAAGTCTCATGTTTTTATTTATGTTTTTGATTATGGGACCTTGATCTTTCTTCCAACAACTTTTAATCTGGAACAGTTGGAAAAAAAGTCTTTTAACATTTTTAATAGTTTAAAGTGATATATTGTCTTGGTTGGTGTAGTATGTTACAGTACAAAAGCCTTGTAATAAACTGCTAGTACATTTTCTGTTATTTACATGACTTATTTCTCTATATATTATTTCCTATACATTATATAATTTCAAACTACTAAAATGTCAATAAAAGTCACTTAAACTTAAACATCTTAAACTGTAGAGTTGAATTTTCAGCATCAAAAGTCGACAGAGCAGAGATCGAGGTCCAATATTGCAATTCACAAACATAAATAAATAGAAAACACTTTGTTTTGAATCACAAAATACGGACCGTGTTAATTGACAGAATTTTTTTACAATGTACAGTAAAAGTATAACATACATGTGTGCATTTAGAAGAGCCTCCAGCACCGTTTCTTGAGAGCATGGAGGATGAAAACCACACTCCAGCAGCACCCAGCTTCGCCTCGGTCATTCAGGATGTGGAAGTGGTGGAAGGCAGCGCTGCCCGCTTTGACTGCAAGATTGAAGGTAATGAGCTTCAACTTCAGCAGCTTCTACATTTTACGTACTGAGTCACTCCTCTTCTGCCATTTACCCTCAAATATATAACTGAATTTGAAAAGATTTGTATGCTCACCATCCCTGATTTGGTTAAAAATACAGTAAAAAAAATCATTGTGCATTATAAAAATTTAAATTTCATTACAAAACTTTCAGCCGTAATTAGTGTAGTCTACAGTGTAACATGATCCTTCAGACATCACTCTAAGGTTGGTTTGTTGTAGACAGATAGATTAAGAATTAAACATATTGAGACTGAAGCATGTTTTTTTAATAAAAAATAAATAAATAAAAAAAAACAATCCTATGTTGAATCAAACTCCTGAAGTGTTGTTGTTTTTAAAATCTTGAATCTTTTCAACCTTCTGGAATTTGATTCAAAGTAGGACTGTTTTCATTCATTCATTCATTCATTTTCGGCTTAGTCCCTTTATTAATCTGGGGTCGCAACAGCGGAATGAACCACCAACTTATCCAGCATATGTTTTACGCAGCGAATGCCCTTCCAGCTGCAACCCATCTCTGGGAAACATCCATACACACTCATTCACACACATACACTACGGATAATTTAGCTTACCCAATTCACCTGTACCGCATGTCTTTGGACTTGTGGGGGAAACCGGAGCACCCGGAGGAAACCCACGCCAACACAGGGAAAACATGCAAACTCCACACAGAAACGCCAACTGACCCAGCCGAGGGTCGAACCAGCGACCTTCTTGCTGTGGGCCGGACTGTTTTTTATTATTTAAAAAACGCTTTAGTCTTAATATGTTTAATTCTTAATCTATCCATCCATCCATCCATCCATCCATTTATCGTTTTCTGTGTTGTTAACTTTGGAAAAAGCTGAATTCTATAATTACTAGAATGGCCATAGTAGTCATTCTGACTGTTCATATGAATCTGTTGCGAATTGAATTTTTGTCACATATTAATAACATTCAAAGCTTATATTGAGATTACATTTTAGAATTAATCTTTGAATGCCTGTCATCACGTTACATGAAGTCATTACCCTAAAAATATGACTTCTATAGCATATAACTGTGTACAAGTTGTTAGGTTGTGAAGGTCTGCACCTCTCTTTGTGCAGCAAGCGGGAAAGGAAAGTCTTTTCACCACAGTTCTAGTGTTCAAGCAAATCCACAACCATAGGATGAAAACTGGCACAGTAAAACCAACACAATCACTACTATTCCATCTTTTTATTTACACTTGCTGAAGAAGCCTTCAAAGCTGAATTCGAGAAATAAAAATGAGCATCTATTTTCTGGCACAATCTGTAAGCAGTAGACCAATTAAAACAGACTGTGAAATACGACTAATCAGAGCATAGTAAACCCTCGTATAGAAGTGTTGTACAGAGACCAGGGGTCTTATTAATAAATGTGGTGCATGCGCAAAAAAACAGGGGCGAAAACATGTGTACACTACTTCCCACACCAGGTTGTGATCTATAAAAAACAAACTTGACGGGAGAAGGTGTCGCTGTAAGTAAACAGCAAGTAAACACATTTAACTTAAATGTTTAAATGCTATTTATTTCATTCATTCATTTATTCATTTTCTTTTCGGCTTAGTCCCTTTAATAATCAGGGGTCGCCACAGCGGAATGAACCGCCAACTTATACAGCATATGTTTTACGCAGCGGATGCCCTTCCAGCTGCAACCCATCACTGGGAAACATCCATACACTCATCCATTACCCAATTCACCTATACCACATGTTTTTGGACTGTGGGGGAAACCGGAGCACCCAGAGAAAACCCACTCAAACACAGGGAGAACATGCAAACTCCACACAGAAATGCCAACTGACCCAGCCGGGGCTCGAACCAGCAACCTTCTTGCTGTGAGGCGATTGTGCTACCCACTGCACCACCGTGCTGCCCTTTATTTCATTAATAAATAAATACAAAATATTTAAAAGTTTAGGAAGGTTTCTACACAAAGTTTTATACATGAGACCATTGATCCTTAAATGAACAATTTCAGACACTGTGAGATGTTATTTTGAGAAAAATAAAGGTGTTTTTTGACCTATAAATCTGTGTGAAATCAAAAATTATACTAGTGCAAAATAAACATGTTACTCTTTAATAATAATTGTTTTGATACTCTTAAACAATGTCTGAAAATTGGCTTCCACATTTGGAGTATTGGTCCCTCTAATGACATCAGTTTGACAGCTTCAGCCACAATATTCTTAACCACAACCCTCTTATTGTTAGTTTGCTATGCGGAAATGAAGCACAAAAATAAACCCCAGCCCCTACTCAATATTCTGTTTCAATTGGAAGTACATCAACATACTGAAATAAAAGTCTCAGCAACTTCCTGTTCACACAGACTTTAATGGGTGTAACAGTATGAAAAATATAACACTACTGATTTACTTTGTTTTCTGAAAATAAAGGTTACCCGGATCCCGAGGTGGTGTGGTACAAAGATGACCAACCTATTAAGGAGACACGCCACTTCCAGATTGACTATGAGGAGGATGGCCACTGTAGTCTGGTGATCTCAGAGGTTTGCCCTGATGATGATGCCAAGTACACCTGCAAAGCCGTCAACGGCCTGGGAGAAGCATCCTGCACCGCTGAGCTGATGGTGGAGTTTATGCAGGAGGAGGAAGGAGATGCTGAAGGAGAGGAGGAGGACTGAACAATGATGGAGAATGGACTGAATAACCCAGGAACCGAATATCTTAAACATAAACACAACAGTTCAATTCTTCTATTTTACACCATATTTATGTTTGCTGCTTTATTTATGTTAACTGCCTAGAATAGTTTGGAAAGAGCTAAACAGTTTACAGAGTACAGCTGTTTGCTAAAATCAGAGACATTCCAGCTTGAGCCTTTAATTATCCCGACTGATTTTCCTAAAGGTATTACCAATGTGACAACCTATATAGCCAACAAAGGCTCATTGGGGAAATATGCCCTGGGGTACATTTTTTGAGAACCGAGAAATATGTACTTGCATGTACATATGGTTGCATTTTGTGCAGTTTTTGTTCATTTTGTAAAATGAACTGCTTACCTCAGTATGGACAGCTTTTCCCGTGTGACTGGTCTGCTCGGTAGCTCAGGATAGGGAAGGACGGTTCCAGAAACCAGGTAAAACTAAACCCCAAAAAATCAGTGTGAGGTTATGGTAGAAGCATCTGGCTGCAATGGCTTTTCTCTTCTAGTTTGCTTTTGAAAACACTATCAGTTTAGGGAAGGGGGTGTGTGGGTCAGTGAATATCAAGCTGATATTTTAGCGCACAAAATGGACATTGAGATATGCAGAAATGTATACAGGGCAGCACGGTGGCGCAGTGGGTAGCACAATCGCCTCACAGCAAGAAGGTCGCTGGTTCGAGCCCCGGCTGGGTCAGTTGGTGTTTCTGTGTGGAGTTTGCATGTTCTCCCCGTGTTCGCGTGGGTTTCCTCCGGGTGCTCCGGTTTCCCCCACAAGTCCAAAGACATGTGGTATAGGTTAATTGGGTAAGCTAAATTGTGCATAGTGTATGTGTGTGAATGAGTGTGTATGAATGCTTCCCAGTGATGGGTTGCAGCTGGAAGGGCATCTGCTGCGTAAAACATATGCTGGATAATTTGTCGGTTCATTCTGCTGTGGCGACCCCAGATTAATAAAGGGACTAAGCCGAAAAGAAAATGAATGAATGAGAAATGTATACAGCGGCCTCAGGTGGATTAACGAGAAATGGCACGTATGAGAAAACATGTCCCAGTAAAGTATTTGTGACTGTCAAAAAAAACGAATTGTCAAAAGTGCACACTGTGCCCTCTAGTGGATTTGTTAAAACAAAAACTGCAAGAAGACGAAGTCCAGAGTACATATTTGCCGCTTCTCAAAAATCCTGGACACATATTTCCAATGAGCCTTTGTTGCATATAGCCACATTTTAAAGTTGGGACAATTGAACAAAAAAACACTGAACACTTTATAACAACTGTACACTATGAATCATTTATTAAGCATCAGTTTTTAAGTCATTAAGTCTACATGAACAGACATTAGTAAGCAGTTTAACTACAGCTACAGATGCTGTATTCTTGACTTATAAGCACTTATATAACGTGCTTAATGATTGTATTTTCATACTTTGTTAATGATTCATTTTTCACTAGTAAATTAAGTATTGCATTATTTACAAAAAGCATTTATCGATCTTATTTTTCAGGCATTTATTAATAGTTACTCTGTATGTTATGCTTTATTAACACACATTCCTACAGTTTAGTGAGCTCATCTAAAAACTATTTACCCCTTATAAATGACAATTAAATGCTCAGTTATATTCTAAGAAAAGGGAAATGATAGACAGTGTGATTCAGAACAAAAAAAATAAATATTAATTTCAAGTTGAAACTACAACTGTATCAAATGAAAATAAATCTAACATTGCTAAATAATAGAAGTTTCCCAGTACTGGGTTGTGAATGGAAGGGTATCCGCTGCGTAAAACATATGCCAGAGTAGTTGGCGGTTCATTCCGCTGTGGCAACCCCTGATAAATCAGGGACTAAGCCAAAGGAAAATTAATAAATCAATGAATAATAGAATTGTCCAAATACAAACATTTTTGTACATACAACAAATTTAACAACAACAATATATTAATATATTAATTTAACAACGGGCCTCACGGTGGCGCAGTGGATAGCACGTTCGCCTCACAGCAAGAAGGTCACTGGTTCGAGCCTCGGCTGGGTCAGTTGGCATTTCTGTGTGGAGTTTGCATGTTCTCCCCGTGTTGGCGTGGGTTTCCTCCGGGTGCTCCGGTTTCCCCCACAAGTCCAAAGACATGCGGTATAGGTGAATTGGGTAAGCTAAATTGTCCGTAGTGTATGAGTGTGAATGGGTGTTTATGGATGTTTCCCAGAGATGGGTTGCAGCTGGAAGGGCATCCGCTGCGTAAAACATATGCTGGATAAGTTGGCGGTTCATTCCGCTGTGGCGACCCCAGATTAATAAAGGGACTAAGCCAAAAAGAAAATGAATGAATGAATAATTTAACAACATAACAATATCATAAAACATTTCAGTGTTATTCAGCGATGTCCAACCTGCACACTAGTTTTATTTTTAGATAAGATTGCAAAGATTTATTTAGCATTTTATACAGTTATACAGTTTTGTATCTTGAAATTAATATCCATTGTTCTGAATAACTATTTTATTAAACATTTACTTACTCATTCTGAATGATCTTAAAACCACCAACTACTATTAAATAACTGGTTTGTGAATAATGCAATACTTAAATAACAATAATGGAACATTAATCATAGTACGTATAACAACAAACAATGAAAATGAAAAATATTAACAAGGCATGAAAATACAATCATTGTATTTACGCCCATTGGTGACAATCTCTCCCTCATTAGCATAGAATG
This sequence comes from Danio choprae, assembly GCA_903798125.1. Lineage (NCBI taxonomy): Eukaryota > Metazoa > Chordata > Actinopteri > Cypriniformes > Danionidae > Danio > Danio choprae. The sequence goes on along the minus strand of CAIGQW010055671.1, from coordinate 6,764,932 downwards.
TTAGTCTTGTTTTTGAATCTGCCACTATGCTGACACATAGGCATTTGCAGCTCTGCCCGTTTTTGAAAAGAGCACAATCTCATTTGAATTTAAAGCGACAGTCACCAATTTAGATCAAAGGCTAAAAGACAGAGTTTCTAACAGTTATAAAACATTATTTGAGTGGTATTTTGAGCTAAACCCTCATACACACATCCTAGGGACATCAAAGACTTATTTTATACCTTAAATAATATGTCCCCTTTATGATATTTGCTAATGCTTCATAAATGATTAACAGTGTGCTGTTATTATAAAGTTACCAACACGAGTTTTATTGATTACATGTCATTAACTTTTTGAGTCAGTATACTTTTTTAAATGAAATCTGTGCTGAACTGCAATCTAGTAATAAAAGCACAGCTCATCTAGCCACATACATACTGTTGGAGACCTTACTGTATGAAGATATTACCTTTATTAGTTATTTTTGCATTTTTTAGTCTCATGATTATATATTACTGTTTTATTTAATAGTTATAATAATTATCAGTGGTCATTTAGAAACTGTGGATGACTGCCATAGACTCCTGAAATAGAAAAGAAATGTCTGTGCTGTTTCCACTTTGAGTTCACTTTACTTTTTTGACTTAATTCACTTGCATGACAGAGCAATGAGGTGAATTTGTGCAGCAACCTGCAGTACAACCCTTCATATCATATTTATGATCGCATACAGGCTTCAGCTGCCTTTGAGTGTCTGCACTATTCTCTGAGAATAAATTAGTCATTGAATTAAGACGCAGTCCTGCATTTGTTCTTATCTTTGGGTTCTTTGTTTATCATACAATGAACTGTAGAAAGCTATTAGTTAGCTTTTCTTAAAAAAGTGAGTAAATCCATTGCTTTTAAAACGATTGGCGGACTTTACTTTAAAAAGTGAGTAAACCCATGGCCTTAAAACTATTGAATTAAATGAATTTTGTGCATAATTCTAAAAATGAAGTCAACTCAACCATTCCAGTTACAACAGATTTACTCACTATTTAAAGTAAAGTCAACCTATTGCTTTTGAGGCAACGGGCTTACTTTTCTAAAGTAACTAATAGTTTTTTACAGTGTGCTTTAAATTTGTCTTCACATGAAATATTATAATTAGATCAGCAAAATCAGCATGTCTGGCCTTGTATGTTAATTGAGGTTTATTTGATTTAACTGGCAGTGATTATCTAATCACTTATATAAATAAAGTGTTTCCCTTCTGTGCTTTGTGACATTTATGTTTTTTGTTTCACTCAAAAAATAATTTTGCTGCTTATTACTTACTCATTTAAACAACATAATCTCATTCTGAAAATGTAGCTCTATATACATTTCTGGAGATCACGACTTATGTAGCCAGAAGTAAGGATGACTGCATTTCGTCTTTAAAACAAACGCTACGGGGCGGTATAACGCCATTTCTTTTCGCACTTACCAGCTGACCGCTTACCTCTTTATGGACGGCTTTCCTGCTGTTACCAGTTTGTCCAGTTAGTGCGCCATGTACGTTGGTGGACTTGAGATGCAGAGAGGAGTTGACTACAACGATGGGTCAATCGGTGCTTTTGTAAACACTATTGGTTGGGTTTAGGGAAGGAGGAGGGTGGGTCAGTCGATCAGACAGTTAGTCAGTCATTCAGTCAGTCGACAGTTAGTCGACAGCGGCCTCTGGTGGATTTACGCGAGAACAGCAGGCACGAATGGCACTCGCGAGAGAAATTTGAGATCTGAAAAAGGATACACTGTGGGCTCTGGTGGATTCACGAAAACAAAAACTGCAAAAATAAAACAGCTCTTGGAACGTATTTGGTGCTTTCCAGAAATTTATATAGCGGTACGTTTTCAGAATGAGTTTGGGTTGTATTTAAAATAACTACTTATTTAAAATGAGCCGAATCAACACAATTCCTGAGGTTTATTTTGGACAACTTAATTGTTTTATGTTCAATCTACTTAAATCTGTAAAAATAACTAAGTTAACTTAATTGATTTGTGTTGGAGCAACATAAAGGTATTGTGTGGAACCCAGCATTTTTTGTTTTTTACAGTGAATTGTTTGTCACAATTACTGTTATTAAGGCAATATATTTATTTGAAGTATATTATTTCCTTAATGTAGTAATTTAGTATTTACTTAATCTACTTTTAACATTTAGTGAATTCATAATTATTGAAAAGGAATCAGAATTCTGGGCCTCACGGTGGCGCAGTGGGTAGCACGTTTGCCTCACAGCAAGAAGGTCGCTGGTTCGAGCCTCGGCTGGGTCAGTTGGCGTTTCTGTGTGGAGTTTGCATGTTCTCCCCGTGTTGGCGTGGGTTTCCTCCGGATGCTCCGGAGGAACTTTGCACAACTTTGCACAAGTCCAAAGACACGCGGTGAATTGGGTAAGCTAAATTGTCCATAGTGTATGTGTGTGAATGAGAGTGTGTGGATGTTTCCCAGTGATGGGTTGCAGCTGGAAGGGCATCCGCTGAAATGAAAATGAATGAATGATAGAATCAGAATTCTTTCACGACTTGAGTGGAAAAGATAATAAAACGTCACGTTTGCAAACTTTTTTACATAAGCCTAATTTCTAATACCAGTACACTAATAAAATTAAATTTTAATCACACATGTAAAACAGAAAGCCATTTGGTGATGGAATTAAATGAAAACTATACAATTAAAATAACACAGTAAACATTACATAGCATAAACTTTTAAACTAATGACTGATAATAGATTGAAAAATAAAACTTATTTAATTAACATTTAAACAAATAAAGATGACAATTCATCTTTATCAGAGAGAATCGTGCTTGTCTTGTTAAACAGTGTAAATTATACAATCCATTTTTTTCTGTAAATATATTTAATACTTTAATCCAGTGTTTCTCAACTACGTTCCTGGAGGCCCTCCAACACTGCATGTTTTGGATGTCTCCTTTGTCTGCCACACCCATTACAGGTCTTTCAGTCTCTGCTAATGAGCTGATGATCTGAATCAGGTGTGTTTGGATAAGGAGACATGGTGAATGTGCAGAGCTGGTGGTCTTCCAGGAACGTGGTTGAGAAACACTGCCTTAATCTAAATTACACTATGGGGCAATTAATATGAAGTGAAAAAGATGCTATTTTAAAGGGTCAAAAAGGATAATAATGATAATAACTTTATTTGACAAACCTAATTCTACCCAATACTAGCCAGCTACCTTACTAACTATTAATAAGCAGCTAATTAGAAGTTTATTAAGCTAAAAGTCTTAGTTGAGGATTTGTTAATAGTGTGAATTGTACATTAAAATAAAGTGTAACCATAATATTAATAAGACATATATAAACAGTATTTTTCAAATTATGTTACTGTAAAAAAACAAATAAACGCTAATAAAAGAAATCTAAAATGCCAAATATATTGATAATAATACACTCAAAATGACTTTTGCTGCTTGTTCAAACTACTTATTTAAAATGAGTTGGGGGAAAAATAACACAATTCTTACGTTTTTGGGGGGACAACTTAATTGTTTTATGCTCTGTCCACTTACACTTGTGAAAACGACTCATCGATTTTTGTTAGGACAACATGATGGAGCCCAGCATATTTTACAGTGTAACAACAATAAGACTTAGCATATAACCCGTATTTTTACAAATATTTAGATTCAATATCAACTATAACAAAAAATACTGCACAACAAATAAAAATAAAAGTCAATTCACGCGCTCATCCAAAACTACAAATACCGGCATGCAACAGAACAAAACATTGCCTCCCCCTCGACTCCTCAGCATGGCTTTTTGGCACTCCCCAGCGGGGGATTGGTGCTGAAAGGCTTCATTGTGTCGGGGATTGAATGGGGGAGTTTGCGTTTTGTCGAAGTCCGTCTGTTATCATCCACACAGCGCGGATTAACTGGCCTGCCCGAGTCCGAGCCATGCGCGTTATCATGCCGCAACCCTCCAGCGGTGCGTTTATTGTGCGTTATACAGATAAATGCGCCCTGCTTCCGAGCCGCTGCCGCTGACTGAACGATGCTCAACAGCTCAGAGAAATGAACGGAGGGCCCGGCAGATACGGATTAACAATGTAGGGATGCTATTGTCGAAGTCTCGCATCTGATACGGAGCTCTGCGGGTTTGCATCGATGGAGAGGGCGTCTAGACACCTATAAAAGCCTGCGTTATCTTTGTTTGCTTGCTTTTTTGCTTCTTGATTACATATTGGAGCGGAATACGTTTTTTCTAAAGGATTTAGCGTCGCCGGGCATCAGACAAAAAAAAACATGGGGAACGCAGAAAGTATGGATGCTCAGCTCACAGATTTCAGGGCGAGGGGCAGCAAACCCCCTAAACTGCCCATGCCGGACCCTGCCGAACTGGAGGAGAGATTTGCAATCGCACTGGTAATTTATGACTAGTATCCTGAAATTCTGGAAAAAGCGTATCGATGTAATTGGTATCATGTGCACAACTAGTATGGAAGCTGGCAACCCACGCCAGCACACACGCCTCTATTGTGTGCGCTTGGCAGTGTGCAGTGCTTTGATGCTGTTTGCGCGTGCATGATAGCTACTAATTACAGGCGCGCGACCCCTTTATTGTGAATTCCATTTTTTAGCGTCATCAAATTGTGAGCTTGCACATTATTGCGGTAGTTATGCCTTTGTGTATGATTTTCCTAATCTAATTCCCTAGTCATGGCAGCGTGCACTGTAGGCCACCGTATCCCCTGCATTTGCTTTTAAATTGGATTGTTTTTCTGCTGGATTTAACGGAATTCTTGTAGCTTGAAAAGTACATGTACTTATTAATATCCGCACTGAGTTACGGTGTATATTAGGTCTTGTTGGTTGATATTTGAGCCACTGGCACAGCCTGTCTGGTTGTTGTCTGTGATGTGGTCTGAAAAGCATCAGTGTGTCTTGATGAAGGGCTCTTAAGAATAATGTCTCGAGGGATATACGTAATATCTGTGCTGCGATCTAATTCACAATACATCTTGAAGTCTATTAAAATGACATTTGGAGTGGTACAAATATCTCCTCAGAGACTTGAAATTTCCCCTCAGAGATCAATAAATATCTGTCTCTGCGTTGTACCTGTGACTTCAAAGGGATAGTTCATCCGAAAATACAAGCTTAATGTTCATTTACCACAGGCTATTCAAACTTTTTATTCTTCAGCAGAACATTAAAGGAGATATTTAGCTAAAAACATGGTCCTCGGTGATTCATAAAATGAAAGTCAAAAAAGCACATACAGGCAAAACTAAAATAATACGCATGACCCACAATCATACATTACGTTTTTTTTTTAGCAAAATGATCAGTTTGAGCAAGAAAATGAATTTTGTTTACAAAATGATTACCTGTTGCATAACAACATGCATATAAACTCACACATGAGCTGACGTGGTTTGTTTACCTATGCATATATTGTATTATTCATCAAAATGGTACTTGCTTTTGTGTCTATCTATATAAACAGAAAGGTTATGTTAAATCTCAACAAGAATGTCTCAATCGCAGATTCCTAATGTTTGATACACTATATTTAGTGATTGAAACTTGTGCTATAGACTGAAGGTATAAATGTTGTAAATAATGTTCAGTTTCTTAGACAGACCAATCATTTATTTTTCTAAAACCTCAGTGTATTCTCAGGAATCATGGGTATGATTTGCCTGTATATGTTATGAACAACAAGGACCTCTCTACCTCTGTTTAAACTTAAAAAATCTTCTTTAATGTTTACCTATATCTTGGATGACCTAAGGGTGGGAAGATGTTCGAGTGAACCATCCCTTTAATCTGCATTATTAGCTTGTTCTATTTTCTATAGTGCTTTGATTAACGTGACTGCATTATTTTTTGACAAGGTTTACATGTAAAGTTCTCAAGGGTCTTTAATCAATTCACTTAGAGTAGGTCATCTGTTACTTATCTTCTTAATTTAATTTACAGAGAGTCCTCCAAACAGACACATGTCATGTGCTTACATTAGAGACCTGCCCTTAGAACAGTCGAGATCTAATCAGTGCATTGAGTATCCCAGTTAAAAGTCTGCAAATCAGCATAACGGCTTCATGCCATGTGCGCATCATGCATGTGTGTGGGCAAGTCTGTTTGTGTCTGTGTAAAGGGAGATGGAGCAGGGGGAGTGAATGCAAATTGGCTAATGTTGCCTCGTTTTCTCCGATTTGCATCACAAATTCTGTCCCAGTAGTGTTGGCTTTTGCAGTCCAAGTCTCTTCAGTTCACCCTTTTCCAAGTGTTAGGCCCTTCTCCTTTTTTCAACCACCCAGACTTTGAGTTTGATTTCCGAGCTTTTCTCTCATTAATCATTTAGTCAAGCTTAGGCTTGGCTTATAATCCCCCAAATCATAACAAAAAGTATAGCAAGAAAAAAAACACACAAGGAATTAACAGAATGTTTCAGTTAGTTATCTCTGAAGGATGGAATTTAAATATCATTTAAGTGTATATACTGCTTAATGCATTCCATTTTTGGTCTCTGCATGTAATTAAATTGGAAAAAGTGTTTTTACATACATGAAAAGTAAGTAAATGGAAGTGAGGTGTTTGTAATGTGTATATAAAAGAAACTTTGGGGGAAATAAACGGTCAAAATGTGAGTGGAATGATGTTTCATCGATAGTCAGCATTTAACAAATATGTTAATGTTAAAATTAAACAGTCTACTTATTCTTAACATACTTAGTAAATATATAGGAGTGATCATACAAAGTTCTATTGTATTTAAATATATATAATTTTATTTTTAATAAGTGTTTTGAATATATCAAAAATTGTTACACTGAATAATATTTTATTGAGTAAAAATATATGTTTGTCATAATTTTTTTCTTAGAAAAATGTAAAAATTAAGTTAAAAAAAGCCACATTTGAATGTTTGGAGAAACATTTGATGTCTGAAATCTCTTGTAATCGTTGAGCCATAAGCGTAGGGATTAAGTTTATAATATGCAAGTAATAACGACTATGGAGATATTTTTCTCTAAATTTCATGAATGATAGAAGAAATAGTTTAAACTGGGCTTCCTTCACTAAATCGACATGTCTTAAGGAGGCACTGTAATTCAATTTTCATTAGGGTAATACTTCTTTTTTTTATTCTGATGATATTCTGTATGAAGTTGCTAATATTGATGTTCTCTATGAACAATGATAAGAAGAATGTTTCTGTGCTGAAGTTAAGGCTGTCATTCAAACTGAAATGTTCTGTTATTCACCTCTGTTTTGACTTTTTGTTTTTATAAAGAATCATCTTTGGTGTCTCAGGAATTAAAAAAAAAATACTAGCTTTTCATCACATTTCGTTCATTGTGTTTTTGATAAACATGTGCAGTAGCATTTCTCATGCATGAGAAAGAAGAATGTTCACTCTCTCTCTCTCTCTCTCGTACATTTTCTTTCTCAGAACACTATGAACCTTCCTCCAGATAAAGTGAGGATCCTGAGACAGTATGACAATGAAAAGAAATGGGAGCTGATATGCGATCAGGTGAGAGAGTCTGTTTACATGCGGCTTGCATTATGAAAATAAAAGCCAGAAAGCAAATTTACAGAACTCTTATATAACCAGTATTAACCCAATAATCAGCAATTCAAGTGATCTTGTTTGACATGTTTAAAACAATGCTGACAAACCTGTTGTACACAATCTGCTTAGCTACTGGTAACATATGCATAAACAAACATTTATGTTGTTAGTAATACTTCAAATTCAAAATGTACTAGGCTGATTTAGATTTACTTGATTATCCATACTGAAATGTTTAAGCATCCCTTAGTTATCACTGAGTTATATTTTTCTCCCCACAATGAAAACCCCTAGATAAACCTGAAAGCATTAATTTTTCTCAAAGTATTATTTTTACTTTAAACCATCAGTTTTCATGTCAAGTGACCACATGAAAAGCAGGTTCTGTTTATGTGTTTTCAGTTTTTATGTATTTCTAATGTGAATTTGATGATCTTGTGTGACATTTATATCCATACTGAAAGCACCAGATAGGTTACCTCATTATTACAAATTAAGTAGTAATAGTATAGTCTAATGTTATATGTATTTATTTTTAGTTTAGTCTAAAGTACAACTTTACTTGGATTTTGATTTATAAGTTGAACCAAAGTAATTCAATTAGGTCTATAAAAACAATGTTTTACCTTTGAGTCAATGCATTTTTTAATATATTGAAAATATTAAATTACAATTAAAATATTAAATTATAAGTAAATATTTTGATTAACATTTAAAATACATTTTAAAATATATGTCAAAACTATAATTTGAGTGTAAAAATCCAAAATCGAACAAAAAGTGCTCAGGGGTAGCACAATGTGTCGGTGCTCTTATCGGGGCTCTTTGGGTAAGGGATTCATCAGAATAAACAGCAAAAATCAGTCCAAGGCACTCGAAAAATGTGGAAAAAATATTAAAAAAAGATTGCAAATAAAGTTGAGACAGGAGCAATTTAGGGCTAGTAATCAGGTATATTGGCTAAATAATGATGTGATTTGAAACAGGTGATGTCAACAGGTGATTGTAATTATGATTTGGTACAAAAGCAGCATCCAAGAAAGGTCTAGTCCTTTAGGAGCAAAGATGGGCAGAGGATCGCCAGTTTGCAACAAATACGTGAGAAAATTATAAATTAATATTTTTAGAATAGTTTTTCCACATTTTTCAAGTGCCTTGGACTGATTTTTGCTATAATTTGAGTGTAATTAAAAAATTTAGATGTAACAAGCAAGATTATATTTTGATGTTTTTAATGTTAGAAAAGACTCAGGTAAAAATATATTTAGTGTCATATATTAAACATTTTTACTTTGTGTGAATGTCATTTTTTCTTAACCACAATAGATATTTTCGATTTAGATGAAATGAAATGTTATTGTTTGAACCAAAGATAAATTATACTTTGAGAAAAACAAAAAAAGTTTAGCTGTAACAAATTACAGTATTTGTTTTTTAAAGATGGTTCAAAGTGTAGTTTTTATTCAGGGTAGCATTCATTCATTCATTCATTCATTTTCATTTCGGCTTAGTCCCTTTATTAATCTGGGGTCGCCACAGCGGAATGAACCGCCAACTTATCCAGCATATGTTTTACGCAGCGGATGCCCTTCCAGCTGCAACCCATCACTAGGAAACATCCATACACACTCATTCACACACACATACACTACTGACAATTTAGCTTACCCAATTCACCTGTACCACATGTCTTTGGACTTGTGGGAGAAACCGGAGCACCCGAAGCAAAACCCAGGGTAGCATGACAACTCATATTTCTTACTGTACATTTCATTCAAAGTATTTTGTTTACTGCTTTGCATCAGATTTTATGGATTTGCATTAGAAGCTGTCAGAATTAAAT
>CAIGQW010055671.1:6714697-6742620 GCA_903798125.1 Danio choprae | reverse complement strand
ACACACACACACAGACACACACACACACACACAATTATATCTGGTCTGGATGAGGGAATCTTGTATCTTCATATTTAAATAAAAAAAAGAAAAAACAGTCTGATGGCTATTATTTGTATATGGGTTGTACAAACATTTAACCAATTATCAGTAGAACTACAGAGGCAGTCATTTTCATTCATTCATTTTCTTTTCGGCTTAGTCCCTTTATTAATTTGGGGTCGCCACAGTGGAATGAACCGCCAAATTATCCATCATATGTTTTATGCAGCGGATGCCCTTCCAGCTGCAATTCCCCTATAGTGCATGTGTTTGGACTGAGGGGGAAACCGGAGCATCCAGAAGAAACTCACGCGGACACGGAGAACATGCAAACTCCACACAGAAATGCCAACTAGCCAGCCGGGACTCGAACCAGCGACCTTCCTGCTGTGAGGCAACAGTGCTAACCACCGAGCCACCGTGTCGCCGGCAGTCATTTTTATTTTTTGCAATTTAATAACTTTCTTGAAATAAAACACACATTAGGGAGGCACAGTGGCTCAGTGGTTAGCACTGTCGCCTCACAGCAAGAAGTTCGCAGTTTCGAGTCCTTGCTGAACCAGTTGGCATTTCTGTGTGGAGTTTGCATGTTCTCCGCGTGTTTGATTATTCCAAAGACATGCACTATAAGTGAATTGGGGAAACAAAATTGACGGTAGTGTATGAGAGTGTGTGTAAATGTGAGAGTGTATGTGTGTTTCCCAGAACTGGGTTGTGGCTGGAATGGCATCCACTGCGTAAAACATTTGCCGGAATAGTTGGCAATTCATTCTGCTGTGGCGACCCCTGATAAATAAGGGACTGAGTCGAAGGAAAATAAATGAATGAAAACACACATATCTATAAGTCCATGACTTTTACTACATATGTGTATATGTCCTTCTAACATTGTTGTTTTATTAATATTTCTAAACACAAGAGTTCGGATTATTTCTACCTAGAACTACCACAGCGGTCAAAATGTCCGCATGCATTTCAGTGTCTGCTACTTTTTTCTCATGACTTTAAATATGCGTGCTTCTGTTGCCTAGCAACTTCCTGCTATCAAAAACATAAAAAACATTTCTGTTGGCAAAAACATAACTTTACTTCAAATACAGTTGAAGTCAGAATTATTAAACTCCCTGAATTATTAGCCCCCCTGTTTATTTTTTTCCCCAACGAAGAGAAGATTTTTTCAACACATTTCTAAGCTAATAGTTTTAATAACTCATTTATTTTTATCTTTGCCATGATCACAGTAAATAAGATTTTACTAGATATTTTTTATAGACAGCTTAAAGAGACATTTAAAGGCTTAACTAGGTTAATTAGGTTAATTAGCCAGAATAGGGTAATTAGGCAAGTTATTGTATAACGATGCTTTGTTCTGTAGAAAAAAAATATAGCTTAAAGGGGCTAATAAGTTTAACCTTAAAATGGTTTCTAAAAAATTAATTACTGCTTATATTCTAGCCGAAATAAAACAAATAAGACTTTCTCATGAAGAAAAAATATTATCAAACATACTGTGAAAATTTCCTTGCTCTGGTAAACATCATTTGGGAAATATTTAAAAAAGAAAAAAAAAATCAAAGGGGGTTGAATGATTCTTATTTCAACTGTATGTCTTTCAAAACAGCAAATTAAGTGCCGCGAAAAAGCCTTCTGCCTTGCTTGTGAAAGTGATCTAAAGTGTAGAGTGTAGGCTGTATTACCAAAAAGATTGTATTTTTAGGGTGAATACTTAATCAAAAAATATGATGACAGACATTCAAAGCTTAATTTTTATCTCAATAGAAGCTTTGAATGTAAATACGACGTGACAATATGACGTCTTATATGAGAATGGTGTGAATGACCACTATGGTAATTCTAGTAGTTATAGAATTCTGGTAGTTCCAGTGTTAAATTGTGAAATTCCTCTTATTATCCCTTGAATGGAGCATTAATAATGAAAACAACATTTGGCTTAGAACAGATCCTTGCGGTATACCCCTTTACCATTGTTTGAACAGGTTTATTTTTATATACACATAGTCTGACAGAACAGTGCTTTTATAGCTCCATTGAATCCTCAAATTGTACATTTTAAATATAGTCAGACATTTTGGAGACCTCTGCTTGTTTGCTAAGTAAGAACTGCTTGTTTGAACAAGTACAGAGTTTTTGTTTTCTCAACAAACACTGTGTTTTATGAACTGAGTGTGTGTTTTTAACGGTGTGTCCCAATTCGCATACTAAGTGGGTACTATATTTAAGTTTGGACCTACATCATGACTAAAAATGTTCTGTATAGTGTTCTGGGTTATACGAATATATGTATACATTCAGAAATAATACATCTGTCATGATGTTACTATGATTTAACTTGCATACTGTTTTCTGCATACTCTATATTAGGAAAATGTTCTATTTTGGATGCAGAATTAATCTAGCTACATTTGCAGGCTAGTCATAGCCAGAACGGTCTTGTATAGCCACTGGAAAGCATTTTAACTTTTAAGTTAATGAAAAAGTGATGTGATGCACTTACTGCCTCACATGCAGCTGTTCTAATCAGGGACAAACTGCATATCTCTGAGAATATCTTTGAGCTTTAATTTGGTGAATTGCTAATGATATACAGACGGGCAGCACGGTGGCGCAGTGGTAGCACAATCGCCTCACAGCAAAAAGGTCACTGGTTCGAGCCACGGCTAGGCCAGTTGGTGTTTCTGTGTGGAGTTTGCATGTTCTCCCCGTGTTTGCGTGGGTTTCCTCCGGGTGCTCCGGTTTCCCCCACAAGTCCAAAGACATGCGCTACAGGTGAATTGGGTAAGCTAAATTGTCCGTAATGTATGAGTGTGAATGGGTGTGTATGGATGTTTCCCAGTGATGGGTTGCAGCTGGAAGGGCATCCGCTGCGTAAACCATATGCTGGATAAGTTGGCGGTTCACTCCGCTGTGGCAACCCCAGATTAATAAAGGGACTAAGCCAAAAAGAAAATGAATGAATAATATACAGACACATTCATATGTCTAAACATACATAAAACCACACTAACAACTTTGACAATGTGTTTGATTTTCACATACAAGGTTTCCAGCCACATAATAATTTATCCTAATCATTGTAATTGTAAAAAGTGTAACCATTGGTCTCCAACGTTTCTTCGGTTTCTGTTTGGTTTAAACCTCTGGAATGGTTGATGAGAACTCCTCTTATCTGTCAAGGCTTTCATTTAAATTCTGAAGCCATTACGTTTGATCAAAAACGCTTTTTTGGAAGGGCTGTTCTTTGGAAACTTTAGCTATAAATAGATGAATTGTCTGTCAGTTGTGCTGATTAAGGTCAACAGGAGAGAACGGTTTGAAACTGAGACGCTCCCTAAGACTGTGATACAAAATCTTTCAAAGCCGTTAAACAAAACTTTTATGAATAGCTCCTTGTTTAGGGGGATAATTCTTCTGTAATTTGTCAACCATAATAACGGTAGGACCATTTGACCTGGCCCTTGGAGATTTCATGATGGATTGTATCATGAATCCTTAATTTTTGATTGGAATGTTTTATCAGTTACTAAGTATTTTGTGCAGGTTTGGTTTCTTGATATAAGTGTCCTTTTGTGCAGGACCAAAGCTTTGGTTCTTGAGCTGCTGGCCGCTGTGTGTTTGGTCAGAGGAGGACACGAGATCATCCTTGCTGCTTTTGACCATTTCAAAGAGGTAAGAAAAGATATTCTGTCTTCTGCATTCACTTTATTTAACTCTGATGTGAATCCAAATAGTATTTTATTTATAGATATTTAATAACGTTATGTTTTTTTGGTAGTAAAACAGATTTTTTTCCTCAATCTAGATAAAAATAAAATGATACTTTTTACAAAGGTAATATAACTTGAACTATTTTGAATTTTAACTAAATAAATATTTTAGTATAGACATGTTTTTTGCTGTTGTTTGCAGTCATCTGCTGGGTTTCGAATGACTGTGTTTCACTTATGCGTAATATTTTGGTGACACTTTACTATAAGGTAATATTAGGTAACGCCATTTATGAGCTAACAATATACAAAACTACTATGTAACCTAATTGAATGTAAATTTCAACATTTACTAATGCAGTTACTTGGAAGATTATAAAATCTGATCTCAACGTCTCTGATTCATCCCTCTGCTCAGCTCTTCAGAATCTGTGTGCTGTATAAAAATGGCAAACAATAAAAAATCTTTTCATTTCTTTGTTTACAAGACAAAATAACACTAAACACTAAAGTTGAAAGACATAAGCACAACATGTACACCAAATCTTATTTACCTACAAACCATTACTTGCGTGATGGCAGTGCTTCCGCTTTTAGTGTCTTATGACAATCCATTGATGGTTGTAGTGAAACTTGCAGTTCCACTTAATTTATTAACACCAAATGCCCCACACTGCTTAAAGTAATTATATGAAGAAAAGAAAAAAATATATATAAACATATAATAAAATATTAAAAACATATTTAATAAATAGTGTTCACAATCAAGATCAGAGTAATCAGTAAATCTTTGAAATATAAATTTACTGAAATCTTTCAAATTTATTTGTCTACTGTTGCTTAAATATTTGTTTACTGTATGCATATGACAGGATATATTTGGTAAAATCTTACCTGTAGTAAGTCAGTCTTTCTCTAGGAATGTGCTGCAACCTTTAGAATGAGAAAATGGCATTTATGTGAATGTTTGTAAATATTTTTCTTAAATATTAATCTACTGCAAACATTAAAAAAATAGATGTTTAATAAAATCTCACCTGTTGTAAGTCAAAATCACATTTGGGTAAATTATTGTAAATACTTGTTCTTGCATATTTGACTACTGTACATTTATGAATGGAAATACTGGTAAAATCTCACCTTTAATAAGTCAGTCTGCTCTCTGGGAACAACCTTTAAAATGAGAAAAGTAAATTTAAATGAGGGCCTCACAGTGGCGCAGTGGGTAGCACGTTCACCTCACAGCAAGAAGGTCGCTGGTTCGAGCCTCGGCTGGGTCAGTTGGCGTTTCTGTGTGGAGTTTGCATGTTCTCCCTGTGTTGGCGTGGGTTTCCTCCGGGTGCTCCGGTTTCCCCCACAAGTCCAAAGACATGCGGTACAGGTGAATTGGGTAGACTAAAATTGTCCGTAGTGTATGAGTGTGAATGGGTGTGTGTGGATGTTTCCCAGGGATGGGTTGCAGCTGGAAGGGCATCCGCTGCGTAGAACATATGCTGGATAAGTTGGCGGTGCATTCCGCTGTGGCGGCCCCAGATTGATAAAGGGACTAAGCCGAAATGAAAATGAATGAATGAATGAATTTAAATGAAAGGGCGGCACGGTGGCGCAGTGAGTAGCACTCTCGCCTCACAGCAAGAAGGTCGCTGGTTCAAGCCTCGGCTGGGTCAGTTGGCGTTTCTGTGTGGAGTTTGCATGTTATCCCCATGTTCGCGTGAGCTTCCTCTAGGTGCAAGTCCAAAGACATGCAGTATAGGTGAATTGGGTAAGCTAAATTGTCTAGTGTTTGTGTGTGAATGGAAGTGTATGGGTGTTTCCCAGTGATAGGCCCGCTTTCCACCGTGAGGCCCATTACTGATAATGTTTTTCCAAAATATTTTATATTGTGTATAAATGGGAGAATTGTTAAAATCTATATAAAAATACCTGTAGTAAATTAGTCAGGGAACTAGAAACGTACTATTTTTATACACATATTGAGATATTGCAAATTCAAACCTAAAACAAACTTTACTAAGCATTATAAATGTGGCTAAACTCCACATGCATTAGCAAAGGTCTAATCTGCTCTATAAACATTTATACTGGGAACAATACATTGACAATCAGTTTATATATGCAGTTTTACAATATAACACAAATTTGAAGAAGCATTACTTACCAGATGTGATGATTGAACAATTTAAGAAGTCTGGTGAAAAATATCCCATGTGTCTGACTTCTTCTGGTGTATAACTGGCAGTTGACAAGTTCAATGAATGGTGCATATTCCACCTGCTGGATTGGAAGTATGGGGCACAACTTAAAGGATGCTGATTCAGCATGTTTGTAATTTGAGTCGACACATGCTCTATTACAGACTAGTTGAGACAGCGAAATCTTTGTTGATAAAACTGAAATGCAGAATAATTTTTTACAGTGTATACACTGTTATTTACCAACATTAACTTGCAATATTCGAAGCTTGGTGTCTAGAGGGCAACATTTGCCTGGCAGCTCATAAGTCATATTAAAGTTATCTAAGTTTGCAAAATGTGACATTAAATAGAACAAATCAGGGTACTTACTCATTATTTGCAGTCAACAAAGTCTATCCGTAGAATTTCCTGGCTCCTGGAATGATCAGCACCACATGCTACAAAATGGCGGCTGTCCTAATTTTGTTAAAGGTGTACGTAATCATGACGCATTCTGATAGAACCTATGTTTTGTTGTTATATGAACATGTTATTTTAGGTTTTCCATTTCCCTTTAAGTTTAGGTTGATACAACTCGTACTGTTGAGTACTGAGGCACTGCAAGTTGATAGGACATGATTTGACTTGTTCACCTGACTAAAACTCAGAATAATTTTTTACAGTGTGTAGTAAAGTGACCTTTTAATATATCAAAATTTGATTTCCTTTTCCAATATGACTGTCTTTGTGTTCCTCAGGTTTGCTCAGAAACCCAGAGGTTTGAGAAACTGATGGAACACTTCAAAAACGAAGACAACAACATTGATTTCATGGTGGGTCTATTTTCCCTTCCTGTCTGTTCTGAAGTGCCTTTTTTTAAAACTGAAAAGCTCTCTCTGCTAGTGATGTCAGATCTCATCATCATCCTCTGTTGGTGACTCAGGTTGCGTGCATGCAGTTCATCAATATTGTGGTGCACTCGGTAGAGGACATGAACTTCAGAGTTCATCTCCAGTATGACTTCACCAAACTCTCTCTGGACGACTATCTGGAGGTATGAAAGTTTTCAAAGTATCTTGCATTCTCGCTCACTCAAAAACTCACGTCTCTGGGGTTTGGGTTTTGTCCACAGAGGCTGAAGCACACTGAGAGCGATAAACTCAAAGTGCAGATCCAGGCTTATCTGGATAACCTGTTTGACGTGGGAACCCTTCTAGAGGACGCAGAGACCAAAAACGCTGCCCTGGAACGCGTGGAGGAACTGGAGGAGAATTTGTCACATGTTAGCGAAAGGTTTTTTTATCCACATATTTAGAGACAAAAGTTCATTGTATCTTAATCTAATGATCTCTTTCTCATGCTGGCAGATGAGCGATAAACTCTTAGAAACGGAGAATGAGGCCATGTCTAAAATCGTGGAGCTTGAGAAGCAGTTGATGCAGAAGAACAAAGAGTTGGACACCGTCCGGGTCAGTATTATACCTCCTGACCTACAGTCCTGATTCTCATATCGCAAATGTCAACATGATGCTACATTTTACTTTTACACAGGGTTCCCACACTTCTTGAATTTCAGAAATATGGATTGAAGGCCTGGAAAGTACTTAAAAACAAACATAGATTTTTGAAAGTGCTGGAATTAAATTTGAAATGAAATCTGTGTATGGTGTTAATTTAGCAGTTGTACTGTGCTGCTGTCAAAAACAGAACTAAAAAATTATACATTCTTAATTTCAAAATCTTCAATTTAAATCTTGTACAAGAACTATGACAAATAATGCAGATTTGATCAATGTTTCAGAAACCACATTTGAATATTACCATTATTGAGTTTAACTAATTTTTACAAAATATTTTTGAACATGACAGTAAAAAAAAAGAAGAAAAAAAACAATTAAATGTTTGAAAACGACACATTCAAAACATCATCATTACTCTGACATTTTAATGTAAATATTAATTGTACGTGAAATGTTAGGTACAGTAAGGACTTTCGTGGCGCTACATATCCTGGGGGAATTCAAATAGTGCTTGATTTGAAATTAAAGGTGCTCAACTTTCATTGAAAGTCCTTGAATCTGCTGTTCATGACAGAGTGGGAACCCTGTGTTCAGATTTAGAGAATTAGCAATACATGAAATTTTTAGGAGTGTAACAAAAACAGCTAGCCTAAATATAATAAACCTACCTAATCTAGTTGCAACATCTAATTTTCAAGAGGGTCTTGAAAATAAAAACATTAAAAGACAACACCGAACATGCTTTACAGCGAGGCGCAGGGCACTGCCTTTTAGTTGACTTTAGAAAAGAGCAGTGCAATGGGCTTTTTATGTTGCTAGGCAACCACTGCATCAATAGTCTTGGTTCTGGAGCACTTGATGGCCACTTTTTTTTCACACAGAGTTGTTGTTTTTTATTAACTGCAGGTGCACAGAGTGCTCCAACAAAAACGGGAAATGCAGCAGGCACACAAAACTCTCGCTACCAATAAAAAACATTTAAAAAACACACCTCTCACCATAATCAACACGTTCAGTGTGATCAGGGCCATACTCAGTCTGGAGTAGTGAATGATCTTTTTTTTTGTCATTTTTTATAGCTGTGGTCACTTTAGGTCAATACCAGTATTGATACACTCCATTCTTCATATGTTTTTCATTCTTAAATATTTACATTTGCTAAAAACATAACCAACCGTGTTTACTAGGTCGCATTATGACAAAATGTTGTATTCACAAGCTAAGATGTGGCTCTCTGTGTTGACAGAGAAATGTGGGTAACAAATTACGTTTTTTATCGCTTCCTTGTTCTTGATTGGTTTAAAACTAGATGATAAAAAATTACAATTATTCCATGGATTATATGCATCTTGACCTGTGAGAAGTGCTTTGTACAGATGGCAGATCAACGATGATCCTAGAAACTAAATTAACATATGCTTGGATACTTTTTTCTTTTGGGTTTTTTTTTTTTTATATTATGTCTATTTTGATTAAGTTCTGTTTGTTTTAGTAATTTTCAGCTAATTACCTCATTACGGGGCCTCACAGTGGCGCAGTGGGTAGCACGTTCGCCTCACAGCAAGAAGGTCGCTGATCGCTGGTTCGAGCCTCGGTCAGTTGGCGTTTCTGTGTGGAGTTTGCATGTTCTCCCTGTGTTGGCGTGGGTTTCCTCCGGGTGCTCCGGTTTCCCCCACAAGTCCAAAGACATGCGCTATAGGTGAATTGGGTAAGCTAAATTGTCCGTGGTGTATGAGTGTGAATGGGTGTGTATGGATGTTTCCCAGAGATGGGTTGCAGCTGGAAGGGCATCCGCTGCGTAAAACATATGCTGGATAAGTTGGCGGTTCATTCCGCTGTGGCGACCCCAGATTAATAAAGGGACTAAGCCGAAATGAAAATGAATGAATACCTCATTACATTTCTGTATTCAGAACGTTTTTTCTCAAGTTTTAAAGGTGACATTAAATTACCATTTTACACAAGTTCATTTGATTATTTTCTTTAGTGTCTTTTTAAAATAGTTCTCTATTGGCAGTGAGTGTTTTGTGTCTGCATCTCTCGTTTTTGTTGGAGCGCTCTGTGTGCCTGCGGTTAAAAAAACAACAACTCTGTGCAGAAAAAGTCAGATTTTTACCCTGTCAAAATCACCTCATTTTAGAATTATTGCTTCTGAAACTGTAATTCTATGTAAGGACATCTTACATCCAAATGCAGAGCAGGCTTCATGCAAGGAGCGTTTGATTGATAAAATGCAGAAAAACAAACGATTAGATTAGAGATTAAAACATGTCAGTGTTAGTAATTCATTTCAAAAATGATTTAATGCAATTTCTGTAAAATGCTAAATGACTGTGGACACTTCTACATAAACAGGCAGTGTACCGGGACGCCAGCTCACAAGTTCACACTCTGCGGCGGATAGTTCGGGAGAAGGATGAGACCATTCAGAAGCAATCCACGCTGGAGAAAAAGATCCATGAGCTGGAACGCAGAGGCAGTCTGCAGATCCAAGTGAGGGGTGAGGGAGACGGAGAGGGAGATGTGTCTCCACTGCCTTCGCCTCCTCAACCCATGGCGCTATCCCCCTGTCCTGACGCCATGGCTCTGGCTGGAGCCTGTGCTGGAGCATCATACAGCTCTGCCAGCTCTTCTCAGACTGGCACGCTTCGAGCAATGGTTACACCGCCACCTCCTCCACCTCCACCTCCTCCAATGACACCTTCCTCTGGTGAGTAGTGCCGTCAACAAAACAGAAGGTTCAAAGCAGTGTTCAATTGTTGAAAATAAATTTTGACCAATACAAAACAAGCTAACTAAATAAACTCATAAACTTAGTTAGCAAACACTTGCTGCAGGTCTGCTCAAATGCCCAAATATCAATTGCTATGTTTTGTTTAGAATTGTCAGGATAATTATTAGAATTATTAGAATATCATATAAAAAATTTGCAAATAAAGCACATGAAGAGAATGACATCTTCGTTTCTGTGGAAACTAGTGTAAAATATCAGTAATTAACAGGCTTTAAAAAACTAACAGCACTTTAGATGATTTGATGGAGATTTGTTTAACAGATCAAAAATTTACTCAATAAAGCACATCAAGTTGTTTATTTGCATTTTTGAATTTATTCACTTTTTCTTCTTGCCATTTCCATCCAGCATTTATGTATAATTCAAAAGTGAGCATAAAAATAGGTGGATAGAACCTAGAGGTCAATCATTATGGGTTTTTCTCTGGCCGGTGAACACACACTCACATATGCGACTGTGAAGATTACAGCAGTTATGAATTACATAGCAATTTTACTGTCTTTATTACTTAGATGCTCTGTTTTGAAATAATTTTAAACTTGTATAACATTCTTT
This sequence comes from Danio choprae, assembly GCA_903798125.1. Lineage (NCBI taxonomy): Eukaryota > Metazoa > Chordata > Actinopteri > Cypriniformes > Danionidae > Danio > Danio choprae. The sequence goes on along the minus strand of CAIGQW010055671.1, from coordinate 6,731,810 downwards.
AGATGCAGATGATCACAGAGAGTTGGAACAGATCTTTTAATCCCAGTTTCTTTGCTAATTCTGTTCTGTGGACATGTTTACTGCTGAGACATGTTAATACGCTCCTGCCAATTCGTTGGCAGGGTATAACCGCACTCTTCTGTCACATTGCAGTGAGCCTCAAAATCACTGGGATTTAGATCCTATTTTAACATCAGGAAATTAAAAAAAAAGAGACTTGTTGTGTTCATACACCAGTATGACAGTGGACACACTATACCTAGACACAGGTCTGTCTAAACAGCTTCCAAAAGTTGATATTGCATGATAGGTGTCCTTTAAATTAACGTTTTTGTTGAAAAACAAAAGCCTGTCCAATACTTTTCCATTTTTGACATTTATCAGATTTAACAGATTAAACTTCATCACAAGTAAAAATTGCAAATGTTAAAATAATTATTCACTAACAAATGGACTTGAAATGATGCCATATGTTGTGTATGAACCCATTTGGTAGCGTTTTTTCATTGTTACATGATTTGATAGTTTTTAATTTTAATAAATAGCAAAAAAATTGTATAATAGATGACACAGATTTATAGTTGGCTTATAATTGAGCTTTAACATTTGTATCAGTGACATTTATATCAATTCAGTTTTGCAAGGAGTGGCAGAGGGCCAGAAAATCTCTAATGCAGAAACAGAATCGATATTGTCAGAGCTTAAGATGAAAGAAACCGTTTTCTGTGGACACAAAGCCCAAAGCACACTCACAGATGTCTGCCTTTCACACAATTTCATAGAGAATTGTGTTCAAGAGTATTTGATGAGCACATTTTGGAGAAAGCTTTATTTAAAGGTCCCGTGAAGTGCTTTGAAATGTGCATTTTTTTATTCGATGTTTGACGTAATATCACCCGAAACATGAAGAGAGGGGGCGGGGCATAGAGTAGCTCCTCCCCTTAAAAAAAACCCCAATAAATAGCATTTTGTTTTATCAACGCTCTGCCAGTGAGTGTGGTTGAGCTCAAGTGCATGAAATGTGAAGCGTCTTGAATGGGGCAGGCCATGTCAGACACTAGAGAGCATTTGATTGGTCACGATTTGATGAGAAACTGAAGTATGAGGTGGCGTAAATAAAACCAATGATCCATTTAGGAGGAAGTGGCAAACTACGCTTTAAATGTTTCTATCAGTTTTATATCCTCTAAACGCCAATTTTGTTACTGTATTGGAGCACACTAGCTTATAGATATTTTAAAAACAAACAACACTGATACTAATATCTTTAATTACTTAATTTTAATTTCATAGGACTTTTAATGGAGCGATTCCCAACCTGGGTGTTCTGACCACTACTTATATAATAGTAATAATAAAACTACTTATATAATACCAGTAATGAATCCTTCCTAAAAATTAAAAAGTATTATTAGTCTAAATAATGTCCAAGAACTAGTAAAACTCTTTTTCTAAACCTATAGATTACATGACATATGCTAACTACATCCTCAACATATTTTACCGTGTTTTTACAGTGTTTTTACAGGTTTTATAGCCACTGAACTGCAAGATAATTATGCCAACATTCATTCTTACCACAAATTAATGCTATTTGTAGCCTCAGCTGTTGACACATTGAGTAGCAATGTGTAAACATTCAAACCTAATTAGTCCTTTTTTGCCATTACGTGTTTAAGTGGATCCAGATGTGCTCAAGACTGTTGTCGTCAGTCAGCGCTGTCTCTTCTTTTCCTCCAGTTCCTAATGGGCCATCAGCAGCTCTCGCACCTCCGCCACCACCTCCGCCTCCTCCACCACCTCCTCCTCCTCCACCACCTCCACCTCCCGGTCATTCCATTGAGATCTCTGCTCCTTTACCTCCGCCTCCACCTCCATGTGCTCCTCCTCTGCCCGGCAGCGGCACACCAACGGTCATATTCAACTCTGGGTTGACGGGTATGTATATACATGTGCATGCTAGTGTGGATGTGTCATTGCGAATTATTATTTAATACTTTGTTTTTCTGCTTTTTATTATTTGCCTCAATTGCACTACTGGTCAAAAGTGTTGAATTACAATAATATGCTTTTGAAAGAAGTCACTTGCACTCATCAGTGTTGGTATTAATATTGAGTTATATTTTTTTAAAGTGTCCTTGTTATACATCAACCATGTATTTACTATAGTAGTTACAATTAATTATGCACCCTAACCAAACCATATAGTAAATATGTCATAATTGATATTATTCTCAGTAGTTAAATTAATAATAAACTTTAGGTAGCACCTTTAAAAGTAGCATCACAAAGCACTTTACATACATATTAAAAGTATAGAGTACACTTTATTTTAATGCACAATTAACACTATTAACGAACCATTAAGTAAGACTTTTAGCTCAATAAACTACTAATTACCTACTTATAATAAACTTAAATGGCCTGTTTCCACTGAGTGGTACAGTACGGTTCGGTGCGGTGCTGTACGCTTTTATGGCCGTTTCCACAGTCAGAAGGTACCTAAAAGCGAACCGTACCGTACCACTTTTGGGGTACCCTTTGCACGCAGCTGAATGCTATTGGTTTACAGAGATACGTCACTCACTCGTGGACAAGCCAGAATGAAAACAAAGGAACCGCCAAGTTTTAAATACACAGCCGAGACATTACACCATAATAATATATACATTATTTTAGCTAGCGCCTTTAAAAGTAGCATCTCAAAGCACTTTACATACATATTAAAATTATTAAAGAAAAAGATACGGTCACACTTTATTTTAATGCACAATTCACACTATTAACAAACCATAAACAAAGACTTTTAGCTCAACAAACAACTAATTAACTGCTTATAATAAACTTTATTTTAGATAGCACCTTTAAAAGTAGCATCTCAACGCGCTCTACATACATATTAAAATTATAGAGGTAAAAAATACGGTCACACTTAAAAATACGGTCCCACTTTATTTCATAACAAACGATAAACAAAGACTTTAAGCTCAATAAACTACTTATAATAAACTTTTAGGTAGCACCTTTAAAAGTAGCATTTGAAAGCGCTTTATATACATATTAAAAGTATAGATGTAAAAGATACAGTCACACTTTATTTTAATGCACAATTCACACTATTAACAAGCCATTAACTAAGACTTTTAGCTCAATAAACTACTAATCAGCTACTTATAATAAACTTTATTTTAGATAGCACCTTTAAAAGTAGCATCTCAAAGCTCTTTACATAAATATACACTTTATTTTAATGTACATTTTACACTACTAAGACTTTCAGCTCAATAAACTACTCATTATTAATAGTTAGTAAGGTTGTAGATGGGTTTAGGTATTTGGTAGGATTAGTGATATGAAATAAGGTCATACTTTTTAAATGCTAATAAACAGTTAATATATTAATAATAGGCAGGTAATACACCAGTGGTAAAGGGTGTGAATTGTTACTTAAACTAAAGTGTTACCAACAAGGATACATGCATAAAAAAAACTAGATAAAATAGAAATCCAAGATAATAAAAACCAATAAATATCTGAAATCACATATTAATAAATCACATAAAAGCTGGTTTTATTTAAAGATTTAAGATTCTCCATTTTAAATATTTATAATTTTAAAGTTTAGGTGAAAAAAGAATGCCCGATCTTTATTACACGTTGACTTAACAGTTAAAAGACCAGCATCAGAGTAGCAGGATTGTAAAGGATTTAAAGCTAAGACAAATATTGTAGCGCAAGAAAGACCATTCAAGGCCTTACAAGTTAGCATGAAAATTTTTAAATCAATTTGAAACTGACAGGAAGCCAGTGCAACTTTTTTTTTTACAAAATAGATGTAATGAATTAGTGTAAATGAAGTGACACCATAACAAGGACACCTCAAATAAAGTGTAACTATATACAGTCAAAACAGTAACATTGTGTATTTGGTTCATTTATTGTTGGAATGGCAAAGCTGAATTTTCAACGCTATCTCACGGCACTTTTTGATTTAGTGGCTAATTCGTATGAATTTGTACGATCTCATTATGAATTGCGTATCCTCCAATGATGGTTAGGTTTAGGGGTGGGGTTGGGTGTCATGCCTTCTTTTTAAAATCGTACATTTTCTTATAACTGAACTCTTACAAATTCATACAAATTATCCACTACACTGACAAAACGTAAAATACTTACGTTTCCTCGTGACATCAGGATGGAATTTTCAGCAGATATTAGTCACTCCAGTCTTCAGTCACATGATCCTAATGTGGAGATTTGAAACATTTATAATTGTTATTAATTTAAAAAATATATGTGTTTTATGCTATGCTGTTTTTTTGCGTAAACGGTTACTTGCTGCCATTTTAAAGTTTGATGGAATTAAACTGGGAAGATGGAGTTTGCTTGACACTAGGTGTCTATTTCTTTTGCGTAGATTAATATTTGCTGGTAGGAAGGATTTATTTATTTACTATTATTATGTAGACCATGGATTTGCATTTAAATTTATTTTTTGACTAGACCTATTTTCAAATTAGAAGAGTTACTGCTAGGCTAACATGTAAGCTATAAAATGTATTAATTCAAGCAGCCTTGGTTTGGGTTCAATCCATACGCATGCTTCAGGATTTGTTGCAATAATTGTATGGTTTCCAGAAAATTGGTAAGCAGCAGAAAATGCTGGCTCATAAGCAGCATAATAAGAAGAACCATAATTAGTACCAAATCAGCATATTAGAATGAATATGTTATGTAAAAGACAGCCTGATGTATTTTCAGTTTTGCCATAACAGGAATAAATAATAGTTTATAAAAAAATAGTTTAATTAATTTAGTCAAATGAATTCAAATTGAATTGCAATATCTCACCATATTTCTGTTTTGGTTCATTTTTATTAAATAAAATGAGCCTTTTTATTTCCTTTTCTTTTTTTAAACATCAAAACTTCATAATTTCCAAGCTTCTGCCTAGCTGTGTATTTGTCAGATCTTCTTGTTCAGCATTTCTTGGCACTTACAAACATTTTCTGCTTTCTCTTTCTAGACTTTTGTGCTTTATAACTCTCTAAACATTTGTTTTTATCTACTCTTTTTCTCCTGCCCTCAAAGATGGACCAATCAAGCTCTTCTGTAGGTTTCCATATGTTTGTCATGGCCTCCATTCACTGTCATGATTCAATGTGCCTTTCTGCTCAACACACACATATATTCTTGTGATTCCGTTCATTGTAATGTAATTGAGTAGTTAGATGTTTTGTAGTCACAGTCCCCCTTTTTTCTTTTCATTGGCAGCTGTGAAAATCAAAAAGCCAATCAAAACGAAGTTCCGCATGCCTGTGTTCAATTGGGTGGCTCTGAAACCAAATCAGATCAACGGCACCGTCTTCAATGAAATCGATGACGAAAAAATCCTGGAGGTATGCATGAAATGTGTGATTCTGTCAACTCATGCATGTATTACACCACTTCTACTTCATCATCACATTTCTGAGTTACTGAATCATATATATTATGATGATGCCAGATGGTGTTTATTGCCGAGTTTAGTGTCAGCTCATTTAAAAGTCATTCTGCTACTGTTGTCATCCAGTATCACGTAAAAAAAGTAAAACACGAAAAGCCTATCACGTCTCAATGTACTTCAACAGTCTGATGTATTTCGAGGTGCAACAGGTTGTTAAGTGAGGAAATAATTTGGGTGGGGTTCCATTTTGTGCCTCTGTAATTGACTATATAATGAAAATGGGAGTTGAGCTGCAAAATGGGCATGTTTACTGGAGGGGAGTTTTTAAAAGTATAGTTCATCCAAAAAGCTTTCTTTATTATTTCTTGACATTTATGTTTGCAGTGACTTTGTGCACATTTTTGAACACCTAACTGTTTCGTTTAATGATCCCTTTGGATAGAAGCTTAACAGAACTCTTTGGTTTGCAGGATTTGAACGTGGATGAGTTTGAGGAAATGTTTAAGACCAAAGCCCAGGGCCCTGCCGTCGACATGACATTGCAAAAACAAAAGGCTCCTCAAAAGGGCCCCAATAAAGTATCATTACTGGAGGCCAACAGAGCCAAAAACCTTGCCATCACGCTTCGCAAAGCAGGCAAGAGCCCTGAGGAGATCTGCAAAGCAATCCAGACGTGAGTTCCCCATTTGCCTTTAATATAGCTTCAGTTTTTTATTTGGTTTTGGGTTGGCTTATTGAGTATGGTTCTCATTGGTTTCTTTCATTCCCCTCAGGTTCGACCTGCGTACGGTGCCGGTGGATTTTGTGGAGTGTTTGATGCGGTTTATGCCCACTGAGAGTGAGGTGAAGGTGCTCCGTCAGTATGAGCGGGAACGACGGCCAATGGATGGACTCACTGATGAGGACCGCTTCATGATGCTCTTCAGCAAGATCGAAAGACTGCCACAGCGGATGACCATCATGGCCTTCATGGGCAACTTTACTGATAGCCTGCAGATGCTCACACCGGTAAGGTGGACAGAGAAGTTGAGCGATTGAGTAATGTGTGTGTACCATATATTCCTCATGTTGTGGGGATCAAATGTCCCCACAAGTATAGCAATACCAGTCTTTTTCTTACCTTATAGGGACACTTTTTTGGTCTCAATAAGAAAAACTTGAATCACACAATTATGGACTTTGAAAATGTGTATGTGTGCTTGTTTATGTGGTTTACGAGGACACAGAATTGTAAAATGGTATGGGTATAACCAAAGTCCCTTTAAGGCAAGTCATTTCATTACGGCCATCTTTGAAACACCTCTCGGACATTCTGTTTGAATGGGGAAACATCAAATTCTCCAAAATTGCTTGCCAAGATCACGATTAAATTTCATATTAGGAATCACCAATCAAATTAAACAACAACTGTCTCTTTAGTTTCATTTCTAAAAGTTCGAATCACACAAAATCTGCAGAAACTCACGTCTGGTCCAAGCCCCTCCCACAGAGAATCATCAATCCATAACGAATGATGATTGGCCCCCGTACAAGAAGGCAAGGCTTTATTTGCCATATTGACCATTATACTTTTCTACATTCAAAATGATATGAGTGACATCTCTTGTGTATTCTACAGTCTTTGGTATAACCTAGTTGTACTCTATAAAGGTGGGGACATGAGGGCATCATACTTAACAAGGTCTTTTGACATTCAAAATTGGCCACAGCTTTCATGTCAGGGTCTAGGGGTAGTAGGGTAAGGCCAAATAATAAGTGTTCTTTACAGTATAAAATACATTATGCCTATAGAGAGACCTCATAAACCATACATACACTAGTATGTGTGTACAGGTTCATGTGGTTATAAAGACATGAAGTTGTATAATGACATGGGTATGACTTAGTTGTACTCTCTAGTAAGATGGTTTATGGACACACCTTGTGTCCCTGTAATTCAAAACTCTTAAAAATCATACATAATGAGGTCTTTTTGAGGTTCAAAATTTGGGTTTATGGGTCGGGCCATATAATAAGTGGTTGTTGCAGTATAAAGCAGGGGTGACCAACCCTGTTCCTGGAGATCTACCTTCCTGCAGATTTCAGTTGCAACCCATATTAGACTGTATATATATACAAGTGCTGTTGGGGTCCTAATTAATTGGTTCAGGTGTGTTTGATCAGGGTTAGAGCTGAACTCTGCAGGAAGGCATATCTCCAGGAACCGGGTTGTGCACCCTTGGTATAAAGCCTAAGAAGTGTCCCTGTAAACCATGTATACAAGAGTGTGAGTGTGTGTGTTATTTTATTTATGCATTTCTTTGCTTTTTCTACAGCAACTTCATGCTATCATAGCTGCATCTGTATCAATCAAATCATCACAGAAGTTAAAGAAAATCCTTGAGGTAAGTCCAACTTTTACACCAACACTGTAACAGACTCTTGCCATTTTACATGTCTTTCTAATAATAAGTCATCTGTATGTTCCTGTGATGCCTGTAATCTCAGATCATTTTGGCCCTGGGAAACTACATGAACAGCAGTAAGAGAGGAGCTGTTTATGGCTTCAAACTTCAGAGCTTGGATCTGGTAACTACTGGAACTCACACGCACTCCCTTCTTTTCTGAAATATTATTGTTTAATTATAACCCTGTAATGTGTCTTGCCTTCAGCTGTTGGAGACCAAGTCAACAGACAGAAAACAGACACTCTTGCACTACATAGCCAATGTGGTGAAGGAGAAATATCCCATTGTGAGCATTTTCTACAATGAGCTGCACTACATCGAGAAAGCTGCTGCAGGTGAGTGTGCACACAGCCTCAGAATCTTCCTTTTTAAATCTAATTGATTTCAAATATATTAATTATAAAAGGTTTATTGTACTCATCAATCAGTGTTACTGTTAACTAAAACTATTACCAAAAATATAATAATAAAATGAACTTAAATCACATTGACAACTAATTTAAATAAAATAAATACAAATATTAATAACATTAATATATTTAAAATAAAAATATGTGCTATGTAAACAAAGACTCGTTTACTAAAATTGTTAATGTTAACCTTTGTGCATTGTTATGGATATTTTTTTTGCTTTTATGATGATTTTTAGGTGTGTTTAAGCAAATAGCATAGAGTACATATGTCTAAGAGGTGTATTTATATTGAAATTCTATTGGTATAAAAAATAGTTCCTCTCAGGATATAATTATTTAACAGGCTTCCTTTTTGTTGGCAATGCTTTTCTTTTTAATGTACAAATATTTTGGCACATGCTTTCAGGTTTACCCTGCAGAGCAAATATTAGTTGTTGTTTTTTTCTTGTTTCTTTTTTTTTTTTCCTGTAATTATAATTAAGTGGGTGCATTGTTATGAATATCAGAGTTTGCTTTGTACACTGTAAAAACGCAGGGTTCCTCTCAATTTCTTTATGTTGTCCCAGCACAAATCGATTAAGTATGCTTAATAGGTTTTGCAAATTTAAGTGGATTGAAATATTGATTCAGCTCATTTTAAATAAGTAGTTTGAACAACCAGCAAGAATAATTTTAATGTATATAGATTTAGCATATAATAGAATTTTTAGCAGGTAACACCAGGGCTAATGCTTGTAAAGAAATGTATGGAATCAGTGAAAGTAAAAAAAAAAAAGTTACTTTTCTTATGGTTTTTTTAAAGTACACATAAAATCAAACCATATTGATTTTGTTAGCTCACATTGCTAGTTTTGTGGTAAACAATTCATCTGCGCATGTCATTAGGAAAAAAAGTTTGCCCTTGTAATCTAAAATTGAAATCTGAAAATGCACTTCCTGTTTGTTTTCAGTTAAGTTCTCAGATTACTTCTCTCTGAGGTGTTGGGCGTGGCTAACATACTTAACCACACCCTCCAACTGTTTTGACAATGCTATGACAACAAACAGAAATGGAGAGGAGGTGTCTGTTATGTGCCTGTTGTAATAACTCTCCCAAAACGCTTTTCCCGATTTTTCTGAATGAAATAGGTACTTCACTATATCCAATCAGCTCTCAGTAGAAAAAAACAAGCCACGCCCACTGTTTTCTCATTTAACATTCCGTTTCTCTTGGAACTGTGTCACAATACGAAGAAAAAACATGGTCGCAGCTTTCGGTTCATGCAGGCTTTAGCACAGACATGTTCGTCCTCTATGGACCTATGTAAATAAAAAAACCATGTGATATAAAAGGATTAAAATGAATTTTAAAATAATAACAAATACTTCAGTTAATTTAAACCATCAGCCAGTGAGTGTATTTGAAAACACTAAAACAACATGCAGGAAGAAATATAAAGCGTGATTGTAATGTATTATGAAAAGCTGCAGAATGTCAGTTTTTGACGGTGGATCTCATTAACCCCATGTTGCAGTCTCTCTGGAGAACGTTCTCCTGGATGTGCGTGAGCTGCAGAGAGGTATGGATTTGACTAAAAGAGAGTACAGCATGCACGGCCACAACTCTCTGCTCAAAGACTTCATCCATCACAACGAGGCCAGGCTGAAGAAGCTCCTGGACGATGCTAGAATTGCACAGGTAGCAAAAACAAATCTTTTCTTGAATATTTTACCTAGGGCGGCACGGTGGCTCAGTGGTTAGCAGTGTCGCCTCACAGCAAGAAGGTCGCTGATTCGAGTCCCGGCTGGGCCAGTTGGCATTACAGTGTGGAGTTTGCATGTTCTAGGTGGTGGTTCATTCCGCTGTGGCGACCTCTGATAAATCAGAGACTAAGCCGAAAGAAAATTAATAAATAAATGAATATCTTAGCTGGTAGTAGGACCAGCATGATTCATGTGGCTTGTGTGTGATTCCAGGATGCCTTTGACGAAGCTGTTAAGTTTTTTGGGGAAAGCGCCAAGACCATGCCACCCTCTGTCTTCTTCCCTGTGTTTGTCCGCTTCATCAAGTCCTATAGGGTGAGTCTGGGAACTATCAGCGTTCAAGACTTCTTTCTGGTTTACACAGGGACAAGAACTAATATGTGTGATTTGTTGTTTTTAGCAAGCGGACGAAGAGAACGAGCAGAGGAAGAGGCAGGAGCAGCTGATGATGGAGAAACTTATGGAACAGGAGGCCATGATGGAGGAGCAAGAAAGTCAACAGGTATGACCGAGGACATATCAGTCTCTCATTTTGATCGATTCAGTTTTCTTAGAGCTGTGAACAAAACTAAAATGCAGTAAGCTTTGTTATTTGTGATGTAAAACAAAGTGTCTGATTTGAGATTTTGTCAATTAAAGGAGTCCTATTATGGCCTTTTAATAAGATACAGGATTTGTGTTAAAACTGTTTTTTCTATGGTCATCCTTCAGGGTATCTGCATGTTTCTAAGAGTTATATTTAGGACCAATTTTATAGTATGGAATTTTCAAAAAAAAGCACACAACACAAATATTGACTATCCTTAACATTGTTAACTATACATATAAAGTGTGAAAAACCTCAAAACATCATTATCATCATTATTATTATTATTATAATAATAATAATGAAATAACAATAATAATAATAATAATAAATCATAATAAAAATGTCGTTTCCCCAAACAACATTAACTAACAAAACATAATTTTCCAATGTCAATAACATTATGCCTATTATTAAATTAAATATAACAATATTTTATCTGTATAGCTTTTTATTACTGTTTTATAGATACTTATTTTCAGATTTAGTTTGATCTTGTTCTGGTAAAGCATTTGCTGACGTGACTTTGACATGACTGATGTTTTCTCTCTTTAAACAATTAAGACTGATGGTACACAAAAAAACTTTATCTTTTTAAAAATAGCTTGAAAGAAAAAATAAACATTTTATTTGGCTTAAATTACATTTTAAGGTGTCTAACTGATCATATTAATAACTTCCACACTAAGGAAAAAATTCAGGAATCAGCACCAATGACACATTATATGCGGCTGTGAGTGTCTGTGGGCGTCGCAATAACAACACTTGCGGGTTACGTACAGGTTGACGAAGCTGTTATAAGCTATTATAGAGGGAAATCCCCGCAAACTCTGTTTACATAAGCAAAATCCCAGCAAACGTTAATTACGTAAACAAAATCCCAGTGAGCGTGTATTATATTAGGTTCCAAAGACTATAAATGGACTTTGGTTCCACCTTTGTTGTTCTGCTTGATGATAGACGAAGAGATTTAAATAGATTTCAAAACGGAAACAAAATCTTCTTCACGGGGTCATCTTAATTGCATTTTTAAAACCTCTGAAACACAGATTTAAGACTTTTTCAAACATACTTTTATACTATGGGATTTAAGACATTTTAAGACTTTAAGGATCCGCGGACACTCTGTCCTTATATACTGTCAGATTGACTATATTCAGTGTTAAAGGGATAGTTAAGTCTAAAATGAAAATGTACCTTTACTTGTTCCAAACTTTTATGAGAACACAAGATACGATATTTAAAGAAAGCTGAAAACCTGTAAAGATTCACTTTCGTGGTACAAAAAACAACAATACTATGGAAGTCAATGGTTATAGGTCTTCAGCATTTTTCAAAATATCTCCTTTTGCGTTACAAAAGAAGGAAACTTTGGTTTGATACAAGTAAAGGGTGAGTAAATAATGACCAAGATCTTGGTAAAAAGTAAATGATGATCAAGATCAAATTAAACTGAATTCAATTAAAAAGCTTTTGGATTGAATCATATAATATTCATGTTAATAACCTACCCTAGAGTGCACTACAATGTACATTAAAGAAATATTGGTAAGTGTGAAGATTACAGAAAAGCTTTCTGCAATAACTGGATGTTCTTTTTACTTTTATCTTGCCCGAACACCAGTCGCCATCTCACAAGGGCAAGCGGCAGCAGCAAGAGCTCATTCACGAGCTAAGAAAGAGACAAGGCAAAGACAGCCGCCTGGTCTATGAAGGCAAAGATGGAGCCATCGAGGACATCATTACGGGTAAGAACCAGAGCCAGATTCATCTTGTTGCACATACGACGAATGAATCTGTTTTCCTAAGTGTATATGGTTCTTGTTATTTTGATAGTAACAGTAGACGTAGAGTAGCTGTAGACGCTATGCTGCTTAGCATTACATGAGTTTAGAGGCTTGAAGTTTGTGTCTAATTCTGAGCCTTTTTTTCTAAAGCTTGTAGCTTTTGGTGTTTCTGTGTTGTGATTGGCTATTGTTTTGCTGCAGTGCTGAAGACCGCCCCTTTTACCGCTCGATCAGCCAAACGCGGCTCGCGGTTCTTCTGTGAGCCCACCCTCTCCGAGGACTTCCATTACTAAACTAAACTCTGTCCCCTCAGAAAGGTGCTTTTATGTCCGTCTGTTCTTCGCTCGTCTTCTAGTCATTCCCCCCATTCCTTCTTTTATATCTGTTTCTTCATTTATGTACTATTCACATGGGTAAGGGTGAATTCTCTGCAAAATGCATGCCTCTAGTTTTTCCATTTCGCATTTTGTTTCATGCATCCTACTTATGTCTAGTCACTGATTCTTACAAAAATGTCCTACCATTAAGTAGTTCTAATATGATTGCAAGCAAAATGTGTTTCTTGGGAACCACCTTCAACATATCATAACTTAGCAGAAATATTTGACTTGTAGGGATGCACCAATTAAATTCTGGCTCATATGATAACAGATAAATGGCCAACATTAAAAAATATTTCATACTGTTATTTCTAAATACACTTTTAACAGTTTTCTGTCAAATCTACAGTAAGTTACTGAAAAAAAGCAGTTCGCCATTAACGTGCTGTAAATCAATTACAACAAAATGACCGTATTTACAGTTACAGCATCATTTATCTTGCTGTATCTTTATTGTAAAATATATTTCCTCAACGTATCTTTAAAACATAGTAACATACTTCATAACTGTCCTACAGTAAAATACTGTCTATATTTCTGTTAAATACTGTGTAATCTATTGTATCTATTGTGCTGTATGAAAAATGAATATTACATTTTTATTTGCTAAAGATTACATTTAAAAACGCATCAAAATATTGGTGCTTTGTAAAGATTGTATTTGCTAATTCCATCATTTAATGCTCACTTGAAGTCAATGTAAAAATATGGTAAATTTGTGAGCACAGTTCAATTTTCAGCTATTATATCCAATATCACTGGATTCCTGAAAAAGGTAGATGAAGATGAATGGCTAATTTTACAACATTCTATTCAATTTTTTTGATACCTACAATACCTGTGTACAAAGACCTGTTTAAACTGTGAGGTATGATGAAAAAAAAATTTAAACATTATATTAGCAGGTGGCTCAGTGGTTAGCACTGTCGCCTCACAACAAGAAGGTCGCTGGTTCAAGTCCTGGCTGGGCCAGTTGGCATTTCTGTGTGGAGTTTGCAGGTTCTCTCCGTGTTGGAGTGGGTTTCCTCCGAGTGCTCCGGTTTCCCCCACAGTTCAAAGACATGCAGTATAGAATTGAATTGAATAAACTAAATTGGCCATAGTGTATGAGTGTGTGTGTGTGTGTATGGATGTTTCCCAATACTGGGATGCGGCTGGAAGGGCATCCGCTGCGTAAAACATATGCTGGAATAGTTGGCGGCTAATTCCGCTGTGGCGACCTCTGAAATAGAGACTAAGCCGAAGGAAAATGAATGAATGAATTATATTAACAACTGATGCATTAGTCCATAGGGTTTTTTTTATCAAGGCAAAGGGATGTCAGATTTTGTCAAACTGCTCAAGTTTGCCTTTCAAACAGTATCTAATTTGTTCCAAATCTAAAGTAGAAATGAACTATCTAAGCCATAGTTTACATGTAGGAGCCTAATTTTTCTTCCAATGGTAATAACTTCTTGATTGTAGTAAAGATTGCATTAAAAGATAACCATAATGTACAAAAAGCAATATGTGTTTGCACAATTTAATATAATTTAATATCACCAATTAAATCCAGTATCAAACAATTGCAATAAATGGCCAATATTATAGTATAGTATTACATTTTGTAAAATTAATTTAAATTAAGTTATTTAAAATAAGATCAGGTGCTTGCTATACATTGCATTTAGCAGTGTTTTCAAGGTAATGAGTGGTAAACATTACTTTAACTATTACCATGAGCATGTACGGTTACAGTTGAATTCTTATTAGCAACCCTGTATATTTTTTTCCCAATTTCTGTTTAACGGAAAGCAGATTTTTTTTTTTCACATTTCTAAACATGATAGTTTTAATAATTAATTTCTAATAACTGATTTATTTTATCTTTGCCATGATGACAGTACATAATATTTGACTGGATATGAAGATACTAGTATTCAGCTTAAAGTGCAGTTTAAATTCTTAATTAGGTTAATTAGGCAAGTTAGGGTAATTAGTCAAGTCATTGTATAAAAGTAGTTTGTTCTGCAGACAATCCAAAAAAAAAAAATATATATATATATATATATATATTGCTTAAGAGGGATAATAATATTGACCTTAAAATGGTTTTTAAATTTTTTTTAACTGTTTTTATTCGAGCCGAAATAAAACAAATAAGACTCCAGAAGAAAAAAATATAGGAAACACTGTGAAAAAGTCCTTGCTCTGTTAAACATCATTTGGAAAACATTTGAAAAAGAAATAATATTATGGGTGAATAATTTTGACTTCAACTGTAAGTTTCCAATATGAGCCATTACATCCAATATCAACAAAAATAAATAATGGAGCTGTAATATTGTGCATCCCTACTAAACTGATCTAAAACTAACCAAACACCACACATCAGCCTGCTTCGGCCTCATCTCATCATCATAATATCCGCAGGCCCACCCTTGAGTTGTTTTTCCACCAATAACGGTTGACCTGTTTTTCTCAGACCTGCGCAACCAACCCTTCAGACGGGCCGATGCCCTCAGGAGGAGCGGGAGAAGAAACTTGGAGGTGCAGCACCTTCAGCTACGCACCGTGGAGATCAGCACATGCTAGCCACCATTGTTCAGCTTTTGAATCTACTGAAAACAACAACAACAACAACAACAACAACAACAACAACACACAAACACGCACACATACACACACACACACACACACACTTCAAACCAAGGATAGATGGAGAAATGTGACACGAACACTTCTGCTTACCTGGGATCTGGCATCTCGATTTAATGGACTGTTTTATGTTGGAGAGAACACTGAATATTGTGGATCCTACAAATGGATGATGAGCTAGCAAATGATTTAAGACATTTGGGTTTTATTTCCACGAAAGAGCAGAATGAGGTCTTGGATTTTGGACAACTTGTGTCGTTTTACCTCTGTTTTAAAGCTGCGGGTTTTTCTGAGGGGAAGATTTACAAGATGCACTTTTATTTTTTATCTTTAAACATTGAACTCGGATCATCTCGACTGGACTTGTTTTAGTTTTTTTTAATGAGGATGAAGCGCTGGACTTGGTACTGTAATGCTATTGAGGTGCTTCTTTTACAGACTTAAACATGTTTACTACTAAGCATTCACTACCGCTATGACATTGTACATACAAACACATCTCATTTTAATAATCACAGACTTGCTCTCCTACTGGTTTTATCTCATGTGACATTTGTGAGCTGTGGAAAAGAGTTTGCTGTTTTTTTAAAAACAAACAAAAAAAAAAAACAAAGACATTTCATTGGACAAAAAAAAAGGCTTTTTTTTAAATGTACAGATATTTTGCTACAAAATCGAGCCTCTTATTTTTTACATTGTTCATCCATTGTGGTGCTGTACATATTGTTGAAACGAACCGACTTGTCCTGCAATATCACTGGAATGTTCTTCACTTTTTATGTTGTGTAGTTTGACAGTATTATTTAATTGGATGGTGAAGAAGGTGAATCGACTTACTCTGTGACCTGAATTGCTCTCTCTCATCACTGTTGTTGCATAATGGTAAATGTCTGTGGTTGCACGTAACACTTGAAAGCTTGAGCAGACACTAGTGGCACATTTAACGTTTTTCTACTTTGATCTCTTTAACTGGAATCAGTGGTTGTGTGCAAATAAAGCAATGACACCAGCACCGTTAAAAAAACAACTAAAAGTCGTTTCTTTGTGTGGTCAATGTGAATTTCATCTTCTGAAACTTTGGTAACACTTTAGTTTGGGTCACAAGTCACTGTATTAACATTAACTAGCACTACTAGCTTTTATTGTTTTATTAATAGTTAGTAAGGTTGAAGTTGGGTTTAGGTATTGGGTAGGATTAGGGATGTAAAATAAGATCATACTTTATAACTAATGAACAGTAAATATCTTTATAATAGGCAGGTAATGGGTCAGTAGTTAATACATGAATTGTGACCTAAAGTGTTACCGAAACATTTATTTTACTGCAGTTGGCATTGGCCAATTCAAGATGTGAATTAAACTTATGCACAAAATATCGCATAAAACATTTCGCACCGTTTCCATCCATTAAGTCAAAAATCGTCACTGCCTGATAAACTGGCACATTTTATAATGACCAAAACAACAATTCGGATGTTTTCCAACATGGTCTATCCGCTCGTTTGTCCATTAATGTCATACCATCATGTCCCATTGCTTTTGTTAAAACAAAGTCCCTTTAATTAATAAATATCTTTTATAAAGAAAAAAAAATAAATGTGGTGAGGGGGCGGGGCCGAGAGCCATGGGAATTGAATGAGGCCGAGGCGTAAGTGCTTACAGGTGCAGTGCACA
>CAIGQW010055671.1:6678996-6699697 GCA_903798125.1 Danio choprae | reverse complement strand
TTTCTGTGTGGAGTTTGCATGTTCTCCCTGTGTTGGCGTGGGTTTCCTCCGGGTGCTCCGGTTTCCCCCACAAGTCCAAAGACATGCGGTATAGGTGAATTGGGTAAGCTAAATTGTCCGTAGTGCATGAGTGTGAATGGGTGTGTATGGTTTCCCAGAGATGGGTTGCAGCTGGAAGGCCATCCGCTGCGTAAAACATATGCTGGATAAGTTGGCGGTTCATTCCGCTGTGGCGACCCCGGATTAATAAAGGGACTAAGCCGAAATGAAAATGAATGAATGAATGAATATTGTTCTTTCCGAACTCACTGACTTTCTGAAATGAGAAATCCTTTATTTGATTTTTGAAGGGTTAGTTCGGACAAAAAACGAAAGCTGTCACCATTTACTCAACCTCAAGTCATTATCAAAACCTGAGAGATATCTGACCTTTGAAGGTCAGAAACAAAACTTTGACACTTCGCAAAG
The DNA here is from genome assembly GCA_903798125.1 of Danio choprae. Lineage (NCBI taxonomy): Eukaryota > Metazoa > Chordata > Actinopteri > Cypriniformes > Danionidae > Danio > Danio choprae. The sequence continues at coordinate 6,699,229 of CAIGQW010055671.1, read as the reverse complement.
TTTATAAAGACACCATAAAAAAAATCCATACAAGTTTATTGGTTCTTAGGATAGCTCACCCAAAAATTAAAATGACCTCACAATTTGCTCTCCCTCATTTGGTTTTAAACTTTTATGGCTTTCTTCCTCTGTTGAACACAAAAGAAGATATTTTGAAAAAAATACTATGAAAGTCAATAGGAACCATCAAACGGCATTTTTCAAAATATCTTCTTTTTTGTTCAACAGAAGAAAGAAACTCCAAATAGGTTTTGAACAAGTGAAGGTTTGTTCAACGAGTTAATTTTTGGGTGAACTATCCCTTTAAGAAACTTCCTCATTTCATATAATGAACAGGTTTGATTGAGGCTTTTATGCCCAATAAAATGTTCTACATGCGCACAGCACATCTAATATGCTAAACAGTAATGTTTGCTTGACATAACTAAATTGTTAAGGCCTCCTCAAAAAAAATCTGTGATTTATTCTTTTGTGTGAAGCTTTCAAAGTGACTCTTGAGAAGAATATTATTTTAATTGCCCTATTTCTTTACAAAAAAAATTCTGACAGCAAAAAATCAGAGTGGATATATTCAATTTCTCCATTTTCGTTTTTTAAGATGAATGAAAAGTATAAAGAGTCTGGAATGGCATGACTCCAAATGTTAATAGTAACTATCTGGCAATGGTAACTATGTCCCTGTTTGCTAAATATTTGTGAACTGCTAACAGGAAGTGTTAACCACAGAAAGAATGCCACCACCAACTCAGACCTACATAGAGGGCTCAGCATAAATGAGTACACCCCCTTCTGAAAATGAAACTTTGTATCCATTTCTCAGTGAATATAACCAATAATATGCAGTGCATTTAAACAAAACAGTTTTATTAAACAGTTATAGCCATTACAATAAGAGTTTGGTCACCTAACATCTTTAGGAATGGAAAATAATACATTTAAATTCAAAGGAGTTATTGGGGGGGCTACTATCAACTAAATGTTTCAAATCCATATGTTTCTTTTGAATTTTCTTGTTTATTACATTTTTATAAAAAAATATTTTTCCCAGACATCAATTTGGGTGTTCACATTTTTGTACTGCGATCTTAAGGTCTTTATTAAGTTAGATTAGTTAGACTACATAGACAGTTTGTTGTAAAACATCCAATAGAAAATATTAATTTCAAAGAGAGATCTGTGAGGGGGTTACTCATTTAGGCTGAGGACTGTTTATCAGAAAAAACACCACCACAACAGTCTTTATTGCATATAAAACATTTATTTGTTTGTTTGGGCCCTTTAGATTAAAAATTTTCTCCATTTATCTTAATCTTCTGTGATTTATACATTATAGGAATATTCTAGTAAAATGCATATGAACTTTTCATAATGTACATTTTGAAAGTTGTGATGCCTACGTTCACTTCTAAAAATGTAAAATGACTTAGTTTTGTTGTTTCTTTTGAAAATTGTCTGATTAAAATATGGACCATTTATTAATTAGCAGCCATAACATAACACTAAATATCAACTTTTAATATAACAGACCATTTAACATCACTTGAGGTCTCTGAATGTGTTTTTCTATCAATTTCAAGGTCATGCAGAAATGCGCTAATGTGCACCTTGATGAAATAGTTTAAATGAATTGTACAGCTGAAATTATTACAAAGCATTATTAAGGCAGTAAATATATATTGAGATATCTTTCGGATGAGGCGTTAAACTGATGCCTTGACTCTCTGTGGTCATTAAAAATCCCATGGCCGTACATGATAAATGTGGTATAAATGCACATTACTTATTTACTAGATCATAGTTATTAAAAAGCTTATGTAACAGCAGGCTTATTCCTTATGTTTTGTTCTAGTCATTCATTCATTCATTTTCTTTTCGGCTTAGTCCCTTTATTAATCTGGGGTCGCCACAGCGGAATGAACCGCCAACTTATCCAGCATATGCTTTACGCAGCGGATGCCCTTCCAGCTGCAACCCATCACTGGGAAACATCCACACATACCCATTCACACTCATACACTATGGACAATTTAGCTTACCCAATTCACCTACACTGCATGTCTTTGGACTTGTGGGGGAAACCGGAGCACCCGGAGGAAACCCACGCAAACACGGGGAGAACATGCAAACTCCACACAGAAACGCCAACTGACCCAGCCGGGGCTCAAACCAGCGATCTTCTTGCTGTGAGGCGATTGTGCTACCCACTGTGCCACCGTGCTGCCCTTTGTTCTAGTCATTTGACCCAATTTTTGTTCTGCCACCATGTTACACTTGTTGTGTTTCTTGTTATGCAAGTCTTGTTGTGCTATATCATTATCAAAATTTAACAAATTTATTTTGTATGAAACTGCTTTTATTTTTTACATAAATTCACACATTTTTGTGGTTGTGGAACACCGCATTGCTTTTGAACGCTGGATCTGGATTCATCTCTGATTAATAAGAAAATTAAATGACACTGAAGTAAAATACCGAACATAGGTGCAGTGAGATACAGTACAGAGCATTAGTCAGACTTTCTCAGTGGTTTACTCGTTGCATAAATGATGAAGTGTTTGGAGGGTGTGAGGATATGCTGTTAGCCCATCAGACTGCATTCTCGTGTATTTCCAGTGACCTTAGTACTTCTGACATTTATTACCAAGAGCTTGGTGTACACGGCGTGGGAGGGGGAGACACGTGTATAGCGGGAATGCTGTGACATGCTGTTGCTGTTTTCTAATTGAATATACTTTAAAATGACCTCATAGATTTTACGATCCAGTTTTGAGGAAACCAATGCTTTGAATTTTTAGAGGACACTCAAATGAATACATCGTCGAATGTATATTGAATGGTGACCTAAACTTAACTAATATGATGCAGCTTATCATATAATAGTACAAAGTTTGTAGCAGAGTTGACCCAAAAATGACATTTCAGTTATTGTTTACTTGGTTATGAATATCTTTGTTTTGTTAAGTCTGGTTGAAACAGAAATGAGACTTTTTTTATTTCAGTATTGTGGCGTACTTCCAACTGAAATGGAATATTGAGTTAGGGGGTTGGGTCTTTGTTTTTGTTTTCAGTAAGAGGGGCGTGGCTGAAGCAAACAAAAACTAGGGCTGGCTGATTAATCCAAAAGAAACTGAAACATACACATTTTAATTCATAACCTAACCAGTAGAATTTCCCCCATGCCGGTTATTTCAGTTTTTATTCCTGTTAACACTTTCCTTTTAAAAACATGTTACTAGAGTCTCACTGACAGTGCAGTGAGTGCATTGTTCATATGTGCTGCAACCTAGTGTTGGGCGATACGCAAACTTTTCAGATCGCCATATCGTCCCCTTGTAAAATCGCCAATACATGATATTATCGCATGGGGGCGCGGCAGTGTTATGTTTACGTATTTGCTCATTTACTTAATCATTTCTAAATGTATTTAATAACCTTTCAACTGATTTTTTTTTTTTTTTGCTTATTTGATAATCTACTTCAATTGCATCGTTTTATCTGGGAAAATAATTAAAATCAATGCAAATCACCACGCTCTTCTAGCTAAATAATCTATGAGACCTAAATTATTTCAAACATAAGATTCAATGGAACAGTGCGGTGCAATTGGCGATAGGCAAATATCTTTGCATTTCATCCATACACGATACTATCATCTATCGGCACAACCCTACTGCAACCTGATGTGCCATAAACTCACTATTCTTTAATATGTGCAAAAAAAGAGAATGCAAGTCTCTCATACTGTACATTTTAATTGGCGTGAGCATGTAAATCATTCTTTGTTGCAGATATATTTGGTATCGGGCAGGAACATTGGCGATTTTAAAGGCAAATCAGTTCGAGTGACCACAGACAATTTAATTAATATTCAAAAGCCTGACAGATTATTAGCATCAACAGTTCTTTTTGTCTTTTACTGTCAGACTGTCAGTTTGATGTATCCATGAAATAAACAAATAAATGTGTCCTTCAATTATTTTATCAAGTTTAGAAATGCACTCTTTCGTTAGGAAAAAAAAGATGTCCCATCTTTATAGTTGAGTACATTTACAGTACTAATGATAACATTATGAACTATGATAGGAGAAAAAAAGTTAATAAATTACATTCAAAATAAAATAACAAAAAACAAGGTAAAGTGTTTAATTATTTAAGGTTTCAGTTTTAAGTCGTATCGCTCAGCCTTGCATCAAACTGACGTCAACAGAAGGACCGCCACTCCAATCAGGGAAGCAAACGGTTCGACTTTGATTTTGAATTTCATAATTTTCAACTGAAGTATAACAATGTGCGCTAGCAAAATAAACACTGTCAGTTTGTATTTCACATGGACTTTAATAAAAAAATATATAAAATTATAAATCCGGAAGAATGTGGGAAACCGGTAGCCATTGACATCCATAGGTGGGGGGATAAAATACAATATGGAAGTCAATGGCTACCAGTTTCTAACTTTCTTTAAAAAACTTTCTTTTGTATTCAGCAGAACAAAGGAACAGCTTTGCAACCACTTGATTGTGAGTAAATGGTAAAAATCTTTTTAAAATTGTTTTTCAACTCCAATGTCTTCATGCTAGATGGCACCCCGGTGCTTCTCATTCATCTGAGGTGGTTAAAGGACAGGGAGCCCCGTTTGAAGCCTGCTCAAATGTGTCTTCACTGCTAACTTTGAGCTTGCAAATGAGTTTAAGGCTGTGCTCCAATTTATGAATCTATACGGCACTTTCTGATTGGCTGTTCGGGAGGAACATTATTGATTGTGTCTGGAGGCTTGGCGATAAAACCCAGGGTCACTCCATCTGCGAGTGAGTTGGTTATCTAATCCCGCAGTGGTGCTCCGACGGTGTCTGTCCTAAACCCAACTTACACAGAATGCAAACAGGCTATCGACCAGCTAGCAGCCGAATGGGGGTGGTATTGACTGACCCCCACAGAATTGTGACTGGGTCTGCTTGTTCCTTCACGCTTGCATAGCTCCAGTTCTCCACCACAACACAGCAGTGGTAGACACACACACCCTGTCCTATTGGCGTTCTCCATTTCGCTTCTCACAGTATGTCGCAGCGCTGCTCTAACAATTAGCCTCTCGCATTATCCTCAAATGACTCTAATGCTAATAGAAGCTTTCCTTCTTTCTTTTCAGATATGCGTGCACACACACACACACACACACACACACACACACACACACACACATATTAGTGTAATGCACCCATTACTTTGTTTCCATAGAAACCCAACCTTTCAATCATTGAGTGCATATGGTCACAGTCGGTTGTTTGCGGCTCTGTCTTCAGCAGATAAGCTTTACATTATCTACTTCCATCCTAGGTGAGGTTCAGGGAGCGAACGCCACAACAATTGATTTGCTGAATTAACTGGCTAATAGAAATTAGTTTAGTCTCTTTCAGTGCTTTGGGTTTTTTAGTCGTGCCATTCCATGATTAGATCTGAAGTCTGTAAATTATCTGAACGAATGGCATTACTTATAATCTGTTCTCAAACAGTTCTCAAAATGTTCCGCATCAAGGCTGCTTTCTGACTGAAGTGTGTCATTAAGTTGGTTGTGTCTTTGGGATAGATGAACCTTTAACAAACAGAAGCTCATATAGCTCTATCAGAGTGTGTGATATGTTTGGTTGACACTTATCTGCTACAATGGAATGAGTTCATATGTCATGGCTATTATTATTCAGGAAAAAAAAGAGAATGGTGTTTGGAGAAAAACTCAAATTAAATTAAAATAAAATCCAAAAATTAAATTTAATAATTATAAAAAAAATTAACTGTTTATTAAGAAAGAAACTAATAAAGGTTTAAAAAAAAATTAAAAGGTGAGCAAATGATGACGGGACTTTAATTTTCATTTCAGAACTATGCCTTTAATGCTTGTCTGGGACAAGTGAATGTTTTGGACGAACAAGTGGAAGAAAAATGTACTTGCCCAATCAGACAAATTAATTACATTAAATTAACGATCAAATCGTTCTTTTTAAAGGACTTTTTTTTTTTTTTTTTTTTTTTTTTTTTAAGGTGACTGAATCATTCTCATTCACGCACTTGGAGTTTTAGATGAGCATGTGATTTGTTGAATGTAGTGAAAGAATACACCCTTCTTTGGCCGAGTCTGAAGAAGATTAATCATTAACATTAATAATGTGAGATGTGTCTGCTTCAGTGGCACTTTGTCATTGACACTACAGGATGTGCAAATGCATCCTCGCCAAATTGATAAATGTTTTTACTGTAAATAAAATGATTTGATTGTAAATAAATCAATGATTAATTATTTAGTAGAATCATTTACTGATTAAATGCAATGCCTAATATAAAGTAGTGCACACATTGGCAACTGTGTGCATCCATGAGCAATTAATGAAAAATTGAAGGTTCAAATAACAGTTTTAATGCAGCTTTAAATGTTCACAATCCCAGCCGAGGAATAAGGGTCTAATCTAGCAATAATATTTGTCATTTTATAACATCACAATCATTTGTTGCCCCTTCCACTATCACTCCTGCAAGTCCAGCACTGCATGACTGAGGTGCCTGTGCCACAAATTGGCTCTCTGCCAGACTTGCATCTTGGTGTTTCAACTAGGTCCTGAACCAGACCTAAGAGAGGTGGGACAAGCATGCCAAATATGCTTTTACTAGCTACAACTTCTGTTCAAGCTTGACTAAATGTGACATGCACACAAACTTGAATATACTGTATAAACTACAGTAGTCTGAAGTGGGTCAAAAAAATTTTTTTCCAAAATTGTCCCAAGACAAGAATGGGTATTGTGAAGTGAATGCCACTTCAAATGTTGACTACTATATACAGTGCTCAGCATATACGAGTACTCCCCCGACAAATCTCTCATTTAAATTAATATTTTCTATAGGATGATTTACAATATTATATTTGTGCATATACATAAGTTTGTTAAGTACTGAAGCCAAATCTGGAGCTAATCTAACAAAATAAATTACAATAATGGTTCAAAAATTAATAGTTTAAATTTGTATGTTAGGGAAAAATATTAAATAAGATATCAAAAATCAAGAGAAACAAAAAATATGTAAAAAGGTTGTAGTTTGTAATTTTTTTTGTTTGTAATGAATTTAAATGTATTATCTTTCTATTTCTAAAATATGATTTTAATAAATATATCTGTTTTATAAATCTGTTTTGTTCAAATGCACCCATATATATTACCCATATTCACTGAGAAATGGATAAAAATATTCATTTTCAAAATGGGGTGTACTCATATGCTGAGCACTGTATATTATGGTTTGTGTTTTTGCAATAAATAATTATTTTATAATTATTATATTATTCTTAACTATATTCACTTTTATGTTTTATTGTTTTATTAACTTTGGGCAAGTAACTTTTACACAAATAAATGACTAGTTTAGTTTTCTGAAGGACACACACACATACACACTCATACACTATGGCCAATTTAGTTAATCCAATTCACCTATAGCGCATGTCTTTGGACTGTTGGGTGAACGGGAGCACCCAAAAGAAACCCACGTGAACACAGGGAGATACAAACTCCACACAGAAACGCCAACTGACCCAGCCGGGGCTCGAACCAGCAACCTTTTTGCTGTGAGGCGATAGTGCTAACCACTCAGCCACAGTGCCGCTCAGATAATATACATATAATTTATTACTGAATCTATTTAAAGACAGTGGCATACTGAAGTCTGTATTAAAAAAGCAATCTTATTAATTTACTTCTGCTGTACCCAAAATATACCAAAGTATATACCAAACCACTATTTTTGTGTACTACTACATCCCAACTTAAAAAGTTTTTTTTTTTTTTTTTTTTTTTTTTTTTTTTTATCATGAATCATTTAATCATAAAATGATTACATATTTATGGATTCTTTGACATTATGCAGCCTGAACTAACATTGCCTCATCATGAAATTTTTAAAAGGCACACTGCAGGAGTCCTCGTTGTTCTCAAAAGTTTTTCAAATATTAATACATAGTGAAGCAATTTTGTTATAATAACTATAATAATAAAAATATGATGTCATTGTCCAGCTTGTTCCAGTTGTGTTGCCCATCTGTACTCCTGATCCTGCCACTCTAAAAGCATCTTTAGATTGACTATTAAAGAGGACTCACGGGAGTGGTTGACATGGGACATCTGGATGCCTCATAATGGGTCTTTTATGGGCCTCTGCACTTACTAGAACAGAGTAATGGCCAGCTGATATAATCAATATGCTTGTCCATATTCTATACATGGTCTTTTGTTTGTTCCGTGTGCTTTTCAACTTCCTGCATTAGCGTCACACACCTCTCTGGAGAGCAACAGATTGATTGAGAAGGAAAGAAAGTGGAAGTACATCATGTAGCTGCGCACTTAATCGGATAAATAATTGAGATTATTATCAGAGCTGCCAGCTTACAAGTGTTTAGATTACAGCATCTCGTTTAGGTCTGTCATTTTGCATCAGATGTTTCGGTTTACGTTGTGTGTTTTGTATTGCAACTATTCACGCATTCGTTGTGCGCACAGAAGCGGTGTTTTGAATTTAATTGCTTCAGAGCTAAAATGGAAGGCATTTATTTGTGCATGGCAGCAACCATTAACACTCCCATTATGATCAACGAGGCATAGACGCAGTGTAAATAAAAGATTCCTCACAGTGTAAACTGCTGATTATAATGAAGTAGTTATATTGAAGGTTTTGTGGGAATCCAGACCTCGATAATGGCTCTGAGCTAAAGACTTGAATAGATTTCTGCCCTGATTTGTTGGCTGGTTTATTCAGTCCTACAGTAAGTCAGAGGTATAGTCTGCAGAGTTAGAGTTTGACAGATTTTACACACAATCTTAAAGTGTATGATGAGATTCTGTCCAGTCTAATGATATCAAAGGTTTTTGATTCATATTGATTATATTGTTTGGTTTTTTTAATTAACTTGTTGTCTTTGGGATCTTTGGTTGTGTTTGTTCTTATGTCGTTGTATAACTTAAAGTTAAAATTAATCTAAGTTAAAGGGCAACTATAATGAAAATCAACTTTTGAAAGCTGCTTGGACAGAACTGTCTGTAGGTATAGTGTGTCCACAGTCATGCTGGAGTGTTAGAAACACAATAAGTCTGTTTTTAAAAATTTTCTGACGTTAAAATAGGATCGAAATCCCTGCAATTTTGAGGCCCACTGCAACGTGACGTAGGAGTGTGGTTTTCCTCGTCCACCGAATTGATTGACAGATGCATATTAACATGTCTCCATAGTAACGAGTATAATCATATCCACAAGATAGGACGTGTGCAAAGCAACTGGGATTAAAAGATCTGTTCAGCTCTCTGTGATCAGCTGCACCTCAAGAATGAGTTTTACAAGTTTAAAATGGTTTTAAATCAGTGCATGTTTGTAATAAAGACAGTAAAATCACTACGTAATTCAACACCACAGCTGCATGTCAGTACAATTATAAAATTCAATTCAAGTTTATTTATATAGCACTTTTTACAATGTAGATTGTGTCAAAGCAGCTTAACAAGTTCTAGTAAAGTCCAGATTTCAGAGTTTAGTTCAGTTCAGTGTGGTTTAAATTTCACTGCTAAAAGTTCAATACTGAAGAGCAAATCCACCGAAGCGCAGCTCCACAAGTCCCAATCCGAGCAGGCCAGTGGCAACAGTGGCGAGGAAAAAACTTCACCAATTGACGAAGTGAAGGAAAAAAACCTCGATAGAAACCAGGCTATGTTCAGCACGATCATTTTTCTTTTGGCCTTCCTATGTGGAGCTGCAGTCTAGGCGCCGGGGCTGGAGAAGCTGGACATCCATCGTGGAAGCTGCAGGTGAGGGTAGGGCACCAGCAGGAGGTTATGTTAAAAAGAAGACTCTTCAATCCCGGTTTGTGGACTTAAATCAGGTTTATTTTGTGCATTAACATAACGGATGTACATACAGCAGTGTATATTAACGTGTGTCCTGTCACATTTACCATGCAAAAACGGTGCAAAGAAAAACCTGTGTTTGCGTGCGTGTGTGTGACTCATCGTTGCAGAAAGGCTTGAATTAACTCCACAACAAATATATCAAATAACCATTGGGAAAGTTCTTACTGTAGTAAGGGAGATCTGCTTCATTCTTGTCTGTTACTGTGCTGTTTATCTATGTGAAGGCTACACACATCAGAGCAATACTGAGACATCTCCATGGCTCTGACACGCAGGTGGGAATGGTGGGTGGTGAGAACTAGCTCATTTGCAATAAAGGCACAGGCAGGCACCTAACAGCTCAAATTTCCAGTATTCAGAAAGGTATAATAAATAATGGAATGGGTATTGTGAGCTGAAACTTTACAGACACATTCTGGAGATGGAAAAAATACTTAACTTGAATTTTGAAAAAGGGGTAAAATAGGTGTCCTTTAAAGCAACATAAAATATTTGTGTAGGTGCAGTCAAAGCAAAAAAAAGTGCATTGTCCAATATTGTTGACATGTATGAAGCTTACACAGTATTTACTTTAGACACATTTACATGTACTGCCTCAATTTCAACTTTTTATTTTTTCTCCTTAAATGTAGCACAAAGTGGATAATGTGCAAGTGTGGATAATGTGCAAGCGTGTAAATAGGAATACAAACATGGATTGCCATATTTTCAGATCAGGTTCAGGCTTCATTCATATGTGGAAATAACCAGCATGGTGGTGGTGGTGGTTGTTTGTGTTTTGTTTTTTCAAACATCCATGTTAACAGATTAGATCATTCACACTATCGTGATCGTGTCTCGCCACACCTATTTTTGCTGCACCGCTCACACTGAATTAAAGTCACAGTGCATCTAATGATCACATGAATTCACTTAAAAAAGATAAAGAAAGTAATTTGAATGAAGTGTTCTGTTGAACACTTAATAATAATGAGAATTATTTTAGCAATGAGAAAATAAAATTGAATAAAAATACACCGAAATACATTATTGTGAGGAATATTTTAGTTTTGTCTAGATTTCAAAGGGCTATTTAAATGATTGAAACTTGAGGTATATCTTAACTTTAACAATACTTTTATTCTGTAATCTACATACATATTTGTAAGTGATTCTAGAATTCATTCATTCATTCATTTTCTTTTCGGCTTCATCCCTTTATTAATCTGGGGTCGCCACAGCGGAATGAACTGCCAACTTATCCAGCATATGTTTTACGCAGCGGATGCCCTTCCAGCTGCAACCCATCCCTGGGAAACACCCACACCATTCCATTCACACAAATACACTACGGACAATTTAGCTTACCCAATTCACCTATACCGTATGTCTTTGGACTTGTGGGGGAAACCGGAGCACCCGGAGGAAACCCACGCGAACACGGGGAGAACATGCAAACTCCACACAGAAATGCCAACTGACCCAGCCTAACCCAGCCGAGGCTCGAACCAGCGACCTTCTTGCTGTGAGGTGAGAGCGCTACCCACTGTGCCACCGTGCTGCCCTGATTCTAGAATTGCTATTATTTTTCAAAAACAAAAACTTCAATGAAACTATAAAATTACATCGAGTTATCACTAAAATATCTGCATGTGTAGTTTAGGGACATTTTGTCTTAAAAATACTAAAGGCTCCCACTATACCCATTTTGTACTGTCTCCGCTTCTTGAATCTTACCTAAATTATCTTAAAACATTTAGGGCTGATTTAATTTTTTTTGTACATTTACTCTACTAATTAAACATTTGCATGGAACATCAATTTTCTGTTTTGTTTGTCATTTCAATTTTAGTAGTGAAGTGTGCACTGCGCTCTTGCGGTATTTACATTTTGGTGCATTAATCTTGTAAACATTCATTCATTTTCATTTCGGCTTAGTCCCTTTATTAATCCGGGGTCGCCACAGCGGAATGAACCGCCTAATCTTGTAAACAGTATAATTCAAAAGGTCACACTGAGGAAGGCATTGAGCTGAAACATTTGTGTTTTTTATATCTCAGAAGAATGGGAAATAAAGAAATATTAATGGTTATTATAACAAGTGCGGGTCATGACCTTTTGAATCATTTCAATTATAAAAAATAAATAATTGTCTGTCCCTACATTCTGCTCAACTTGTTACATCGGTTATAAAGAGGCATAACAATCTTTAAAGCACTGATAAAAAAGCATGTGACTTTCTTCAAGTGATTTAATATCTTATGGTGTGAAACTCTAGAAGGCGTTGATGCTTGTCATATTAATTTGTACAAAAATGTTTAGAATTATACACCAATAGTAGTTCATTATTCGTCAACTGTTGATATTTCAGTGAATTTCTCATTCACTTTTTTTAATCACTTTTAGACATGCCATGCATTATCAGGTTTGAGGAAATCATCTAGAGCTAAAGCAGAAAATGTTGGAAAATGTCAACTCTGTTATTGTGGTTTCTGTTGTGCTTAAAAAATAAGTAAAACAACAATTAGTAAAAGAATCAAATCTTCCCTATCACATAAGCATTTTCCATTAATAATGGATTCAGTTTACTGAAAAACATGCATTTGTCGTATATCGTTACAGTTTACGGAAAATGCTTAATGTACCCAGAGGAATGAGTCCTACGTTATATGCATATATGGGACAGTGGAATCATCATAGCATAGCAGAGCACTCTGTCCGGAATAAACCAAAGCACTTGACATACAGTTCCCGGGCAAGAACACCTTTAAAGGTGACATAATAAACGCAAATCCTCTGTATTTGTACATTTTACACAAGCCATGGTTCAGCTGTACGTGACGAATGTGTGAAAGCACAAAAATTAGGCTGCTGTTTCTCTGTGTACACAAAGCTTCTGCACTACTTACGATCTGCTTGTGCACCAGTGTTAAACAGACATAAGTGAACAGATATTCCCTCGTCAATACAAAGTCATACCTCACTGAAAAAGCAATAGTGGCAAATGTCTTCAACTCAGTTGGACATAAACCACAATAAAATGACTCTTCAATGGAAATCCTTGCTACATTTGGGATTTCATCTTTTGTTACACATTAGGGATAGTTCACCCCAAAATTTAAATGTTGTTATTATTTCTCAGCCTCATTTTGTTCCAAACCCCTGAGACATTCATTCATTCATCTTCGGAACACATCTTAAGATATTTTGGATGAAATCCAAGAGCTCTCTGACCCACCATAGACAACAAGAGATTTTCAAAGTCCAGAAAGATATCAATAACATCCTTAAAACCATCCATGTTTCATCAGTGGTTCAATCAAATGTTATGAAGCAACGAGAATACTTTTGTGAACAACTACGCAGGATCAGAGAGCTCCTGGATTTCATCTAAAATATCTTAATTTGTGTTCCGAAAATGAAGGTTGAAAACCCACATATTCTGCTTCAATTGCAAATCATTCCATATTTACTTCCTTTTCGGCCTTCGTTTTTCCAGGTCTGTATATCTACCTTTGGTTATTTTGCCAAGTATATATTGAAAGTGCATATATTAGATATGGAATTTTTTTTTTTTAAAAGATGTAAGCTGCCTCAAAAATATCAGATTTAGTCAAGATGTTGGAAAATAATAGTGCCAGAAACTTTCAAAGTCAAGAAAGAAACCAAAAACATCCTCAAAACAGTCCATGTGTCTTCAGTGGTTCAATCGGAATGTTACAGTATGAAACTACTGTTATAGTTTGAAGCTAATTGCATAAAAGGCAATGCAAATTTGAGAACATTGTAAGAACAAATGTGAGGCGGAGTACCATCCCACAGTCGAACGATACAAAATACGCAATATGTTTGCCGTGAACGTACAGATTTGCCTCATTCGTGTCTTCCACATTTGGTGTGAACCCAGCCATTTTGGCCAATTAGAAAGTAGAAAACATCGCCCACAACGATGACAAAATACATTTGTAAACAACACTTGCAGTCAATGGAGGATAAGAGCACGTTTGGTTTACAAAGTTTGCATGTGTATGATGTAAAGAAGAAAAAAATGTTTTTAAGTTATGTAATATATTCCACCTTTTAAGGATTCATTTGCTGCCAATTTAGTAATACTAGAATGCTCCCATTCCTTTATAATTGAAAAGGTATTTGCTTTATGCATGGTTTGTTCCAAATTTTAATAGCAATTCGGTTTTAGACACTTGGTTTTGTGATTTAATTCAGTAACACCGTTTTCCACTTGTTTTACTTGTAGGATACATACAGTAAATAAGGCCCTGTTTACACGCTAAGTACAGGTGTGAACGGGGTCTGAAATGTTTTGAGCTTGTCCACTTTCGACCACATTCATAGCTCCAAAATGCATTCGATCACATTGCTCTAATAGTGTGAAGGCACTTTTGGTTGAATGTGGTCGAACTGTCTCTAAACACCGCCCACTGACCGGACGCATCATCGAGTAAAAATGAAATGAAATGAAAGCAGCTGCTCTCCTCGTCTTTCAACTGTCGTCTTATTTTCCGATGATATGTCAGTTGAGTGAGTATATTTCATCCACTAGTTCAAAATAACTGAAAAAGCCCATACAAAAAAATGCACAGCGCATTGTGCAGCATCTTCAAGCTTAACAACAGCACTAACAGCTAGGCTCTGATGTAATATTAGTGCGCACCAACGTGTACCCATGCAATTCCCCCTCCCTTCTGAGGAAAGCATTGGGACCCGCCCATAGAAGCTCCCCTTGATGAAACCAGGACTGAAGTGGTCGAAAGTGAACATGAGAGACATTTAACTTCATTTTCACTTCATGACGTCGGTGTGCGAAATGTTTTCTCCTTTCTGATTGTCCAACACGGCTGGGTTCACACCAAACACAAAAGATATTACATATCACATCAAACATATTACGTATTTTGCATCGTTCAACCGCAGTACGTCAATTCGCCTCTGTTTTCACATTGCTTTGTATGCAATTTATTCACACAAATACTTAATTCCCCTTTTGGTGTGAACTCGGCATAAATGTGTCTTTATCGCCACCTGTTGGTTCGGCGTGCCCTTAACATGCATCATAGTGCGTTTTTGCGTTTTCATATGGACAGAGATTTTTTTTTTAAAAACAAAAGTTACCCATGTACATGCATTTTATTAAAATACCCATATACGTGTGGACATGGCCTTAATACCTGGTGTGAACAGGGCCAAAGACACCATGCAGTTATACAACAAAAAAAGCTATTTAAATCCAAAGTGTACTAAGTTGCAAATACAACAAGGACAATAATTAACAACAGTGCACTAACGTCATGTTTGTGTTTTGGTTTTGCAGAAAAATGACCGGACACTCTTTCCACATGGGCTACAGTATGGCTATACTCAATGGCATAGTGGCTGCACTCACTCTTATATGGTATCTCATCTGATGCACATCCTACGACACCTCGACTGCCATTCAACACGCAGTCATCAGAAGACGATTCAAGGTTTAATGGCAGAAGGAAGTGTCAAATAATTTTACGAATAAAACTACAGATAAAACTGATCAACACAAAGTATGGAATACTAGCTTAAACATTCATTACATTAAAATTTTGTAGTTGTTTAGATACAGAATGAAACTACGTAATGTTTTTTTTTGAGAGAATTTATCATATTTTTTTATACATGCTAATTTGACAAGTTCAGTAAACGCACAGTGACTTTCTTAATGGACTACATTTGGGGGGGAAAATAAACATTAGCGATGTCAGGGTCTCTTTATTAGCCACTTATTTTCTCTTATGAAAGGCTTTTATTGCAGAATCCTCTTTTTACCATCACAATAGCAGTGTGTTAAATCTACTTTTTGCCCTTTTGATGCCATTCATTGTCAGTCTGACAGCACACAAATGATATTTAAGTCTGTCTGAAAAAAAATTGGATTTGCATTGTAGAAGCTCCTGTCGGCAAAAGACTAAAGTCCCCTTGCATTCGTGCTTTATTAAAACTCAACGTCGCTGCTCTATTGATCGTTTTAATGGGGGAAATCATTAATACAATAGCTGTTTTGGGCTTGATGGAGAGTGACCGTGTTTAAGAGCTTTGTTGAAAGCCTGAGAGAAGGTCAGAGAGTGTAGAAGTGTGGATTTAATTTATGACTTTAATTATTTGATGCAGACTCTGCCAGGCCATGATTATTATTTTTTTTCTCTTCTTCATTAGATTAGCAGGCCCTGTAGCGACTCATTTCAGCTAGCTCTAATGCACTGGGCCGTCTAGTGTATATGGACTATTAATGTACTGCCACTTCTCTATGTGTGTGTGTGTTTATTTGTATCTGTGGCAACAAGGTCCAATTATTTGTTTTCCTTTACAAGACATTTCCATCTCCATTATTAGCACATTTAAAAACAATTAAATTTAAAAATCTTTGTGGAGATTTTAGCATTTTCAGAACTAGCTTATTCAATTCAAACCTGTTGCTTCAACATTATCTGGGTATTTTATCCCTTGTGCATCCTTATGGAGATTTTTGTCTTTTTCATTTTATTTTTTGCTGTTAAAGGGATAGTTTACCCAAAAATGACAATTCTGACATCATTTGTAGATGCCATGGTCTTTAGCCTCCTTGTTAGAGCAACCGACCCTCATGCAGAAAGTCGCCCGGTTCAATCCCAGCTCAGAGCGTGTTGGGTGGTATAGGACCGGTGGGGTTACATTGGTGTCATGACCCGGATGGGAGTGAGGTTTAGGGGGGTGAGTGTAACGGAGGCCAGTTAGTGAAGTGCTGTGCAGGTAAACCTCTTTTCTGGACAAAAATGTCCCATTGAAACCTATTATAACTGCAGTATTTAATCCCAGTGGCATTTAGGCAAAAATTCATACATTTTGTAGGCAAGTCTTTAAAATGTTGTCTTTTTTTAAAATGTAAAATTTATTGTGTTATGTACTAGGGCTGCACAATATATAGTTTTATCAACGTTATCGCAATGTGCGTGTCTGCAATGGTCACATTGCAGGATATGCAATGTTGAGCTGGGATTATAGTTTCAGCACAACAGTTGAGAATACATGACATTTGTTGAGTCATAGCAAAGTATACCAATAACAGAGTGAAACTTTATCATTTGCCTGTGTTTTAAAGGCAGAGAGTTTAAAGCATCCGGGCGCAAAAAAAAAAAGTACATTTGTAACTTTAATGAGGAATTATTTTACAGAATTAATACAATGAAGACTATACAGTGTTATTCTACATTTCATTATTCCATTTCTGTCCCTGAATACTTTTTGACTCTACCAAAAATCATAAAGTACCATAAGTTTATTTTACTTTTTTTTCGTTGCTTTAATTATACTTGCTTGCAATTAGTTTTTTGAAATTTTTTAGATACATGATTCATGCCCTTACAAAATCACCACAATCAATCTAAATGAATCCATCTTGTGAAATTGTATTCATATCGCATGAATGAAAATATCGCAATGTCAGATTTTTCCAATATTGTGCAGCTCTATTATGTACCTTTTTTTCCCCTAGTTTGGCACGTGTAAGGAAAAAAAGCATTCAAAAATAGGTAATGAATTTTTGGTATAGTTCTCATCAGGACTGATGTGACGATATCAATGTCAGCGGATGCAACTATTCAATCAACTCACAATTCAATTTGATTTGAAAGACAATTGAGATTGAAAGCATACCGTATGAAAATGTGTTGTTTTATTATTGCTTCATATCTCTTTGTGAAATTAAAATGGAACAAGATGAAATTGAAATTTTAAAAACAAACTACAGTCCAAATTTAAAATAAAAACATAATTTAAAAAAAACCAAGTTAAACAAATAAAATAAATATCTTCATATAAACAAAGTTAAGTGCTCTTTCTATTTTAAAAATAGAGGCAACAACTGCATTTTAATTATGATCCTAATAAAAACGCAGCATACAGTTTTAATCTAAATCTGAAACTCCTAATCCGGCTGTATTTTGATTCGTTTGGCATCTCAACTGACTTGAATCGTCACATATTTGAATCAACGGGATTAGGATTCATCGATACATCCCTACAGTGACAGAATCAAAAATGCTGTCTAGTAGTAAAGTGCATCAACATATAGCACCATGGTGCTCACGGCGACCTGAGTCCGATTCCTGGCTTGAGGTCCTTTGCCGACCCTTCCCCTCTCTCTGCTCCCAATACTTTTCTATCTGTAACCTCCACTGTCCTATCACAATTAAAGGTGAAAAACCCGTAAAAAATATAATTATAAAGAGTCAAAAATGCTAAGCCTTATTTTATGCAACTTTTTTTACAAAGATATTTTTGTTCTCCTATGTAACTTTTGTTTAAATCGACACAAAATGGAGATATCTGTGCGTGCGTGATCACACTCTGCATGTGCTTGTGTTCTTGAGCCTTGCTTTTTAGTTTTTGCTTTGACTTTGTGGAAAAAGTGTCTCTCTTAATGCTGTTTCTGTTGAGGTGAAGGTCTGTCTGAGATAAACTGTCTCATGTGCTTTCATTGGTGCAGTGCAACTGTCAGACAATATTCAGTGCTGCCTGCAAACATCTGATTTAGAGGTTGAATGGTTTGCTTGCTTCTTTTCCTTGCCATTTAAATAATCAGGGATGAAAAAACAACACTGGAATATTCATCGTCTACCCAAGATGTGTAATGTTGCATTAAAACCACAAGTAGAATTAATGTTTTCAGAATGTATTTACTTTTTTCAATAAAAAGTTTCTGTATTGACGCTTAATTTTCATTCTTTTACTCCTGCATTAATTTTATATAAAATGAAAAAAAAAAAAAAGAATAAAAAGAAGTGTCCACATGTGGTTGCGCGTGCAGTTTGAGCGTGTTTTAAAGATCTCAGTTGAAGCCTCAGGGCTGCGGTTCACAATGCAGAGAGCAGACGTGAGTGTGAGTGCCAGTCGATATGAAAGCATTTGCTATGATGCCTTTTTACTTGTCACCCTCAAGGCCGGTTTTATGAAAGGGCAGCGGGGCATGTAATCATTAAGCAAAATAAAATATTAAGCCCACGCCTTTCTATATGTCTGACAAATTGACATCTTATCTGTCAAAGGCTTGTGCTGTGTGTGTATAGGAGAACAAAAATACACAATAACAGACGTGCAGTTCACAAAACAAGTGTATGAAATTTCATCTCTGGGCTTCAACTCGCGGAACTGCATGCCATCGCAAACTGTCATTATTGATTCACGCCTAAATGGTGAAATCTCAGATTTTAGCATGCCAGTCTGCTGACAAATGTTTGAATTTGTGTACACTCTTAAAGGGATAGTTCACCCACAAAAATGAAAGCTGTCCATTTATCTTTGTGCTTGAGTGCACATTTATGATACCGTATTAATGCCGCAGTTCACGCCACCTAACCCAAGCTAAAAGTACTGACTTCAGTACTGAAATTTTAAAAACATTAATTTCAAGCTAACGTTTGAGCACATTTTTAAGACCAATTTACACCACACCGATGAACGCCAACAAACAAGTCTGTTGGATCAGTGTGTTACCCCTGACGCCGTCTGTTGCCATTGGTTGGAGTTTGTTTTTATGTTCAATTGATGTTTGTTGGATCGTGGAACGTCTGTGATAGGATTTTCCAACAAACGGCAACCACTTATTCAGACTTGATCTGAACAGGAAATGTAGGCTTCACGAAAAAAATGTTTTTGCCCAGAGATCTACCATTAAATTCATTATTTAATTATTGTGCGTGGTGAGGCTTGGGGCAGTCTGAACATGACTATTTATTTTTTTCACAACATTCTAAATATAATGGCCAACTTGTTTGTTGGTGTTTGTCTGTGCAGTGTGAACTGAACACTGCTGATTGGCCGTTGTATATACATAAATTTCAGTATTGATTGGTACTGATGTCAGTACTTTTGACAACCTTAACCCAGACAAAGTACATAACTGCTATGTTCTGATGATTTGGTATTAATAAAACATAAAACACTGCTTGGAAATCCTCTAATAAGAATCAGTGTAGTTTCAGGCGACAGATTTACCTCATTAATTGAAAGTACATCAATTGTATTGTGTGTTTTATTTCTGTTTATTTTGATTTCTCATAACTAGATTTTCGATTAGATTTTTTTTTTCTTCAATCCAGTTGAAGAACACAGAGAAAAACAGTCAAAATCAGGATTTGCATTAAATAATACATTTAAATTACTTTTTGTTTTTCATAAAACCTTGTTATATCCATGCAGAACAGTTAAATATATGGCACATCACATGCTTTTGTGTATATTTTAAAAAAGCCAAATGCTGCTATTCATTGGCTATTTCATATCGATAAGTATATATA
>CAIGQW010055671.1:6651614-6670164 GCA_903798125.1 Danio choprae | reverse complement strand
TAAAATATGATGCTAAAAATAAATATAAATATATATATATATACATATATATATATATATATATAAATATATATATATATATATATATATATATATATATATATATATATAATTTACTATATATATATATAATTTACTATTATTTCATTTTAGATAATACATTACGTTAGTTAATGCATCTCTAACAGGCCAGTGAAATTTAAACCAATAAATAAATAAATAATTAAATAAATAATTATCACTAATGGATTACATTCAGGTAATTAAAAAAGCAGTAGTGGCACAAAGTAAATGTTAATGAGGTGAATTAGGAAAACCAATTGCACATGAAATATCTTTTTGCTCTGTGGCATTAAATATGCTCATTATTTTTAATTAAAAGTGTGTTTTTGCACACAATAACCGAAGGCTAATTAGTGAACTAAACTGAGCTTGGTTTGTGTGTTTGCAGTCTGCAGTCACGCATGCAGCAGAGGGCAGAGTTGCTCCTAAAATGTGTCTAAATCAAGGTGGACCTCTGCTGTCACTGTCATGTGAGCATGTAATGCGGTGTGTTTTAATTATGACCTCCTTGTTAAGCACACAAGCTCCATTTTATATATTTGAATAAAATAATCAATCCCAAAAGTTGACGCATGCTTGAAACCACCATACCGTGAGTCACATCTGGGTTTAACTTCAAGATGGAGATCCATAATTAATGAAAGCACACAACAACAACAACAAAAGCCCTCAGGACTGAAGATTGCGCATGTAAACATATGGATGTAGAACAGGAGGATTGCCATGGAAATGTATGGGAGCGATTGTTCCATTCAGCATGACAGATAATCTTTTTAATTTACTTCTGTTGACACACTCTCAGGTGAAAATTGACACATCGACCATCTGCTCCTATACAACTGCAATAGTATTGTGCTTCGAAAAATCAGCACATCTTAGTCATGTATTTGATGCTCGGGGTTAAATGTGTCTTGAACAAGCACTTAACAGCATCAAAGCTTTGGATATCGGGCATATAATAAGTCCTAAAAGCCCCTTTTGTGAAGCGTTCAGCAGTGGGAGGAAGAATCGATCATGGAGGGTGCTTGGATCCTCTCAAACCTGGCCTTTTAATCAACAGGCCGCTAAACGGGATCTGTGCAATGCAAACAACATCCAGTAATGCGGCTCCTGGAGCGAGTCCATCATATGTGGAGCTTTCGAGTTGCACTGGGGGTCCTGTTTTTTTTTTTTTTAACATGTCCTCTCTGTCCCGTATCACCCTCTCAATGTGTATATGAATCATCAGACCCATCCAGAAGAGAAAAAGAGAGAGAGATGTGCTCTCAGGACAGAGCTATTCCTGTCTGGGTGTTTCTGTGCACATTGAAATGCGCTCTCTCTCTCTCTCTCTCTTCAAATGCGTTCACTATGCTGCTCTTCCTCAGTGGTGGAGGTAAAGAGGGAAAAAGAGAGCGAAAGAGAAGGATGGAGTGTGGGTGGCTATGGGTAGAACAAGCTACAGATGGAGGAGTACAGAAATTTGTCATATGGAGAGATTCAGGAGGCATCTAAAATGAATGAGAGGAGAAAAGCAAAGCAAAATGTGTGTTTTGAGCTCAGTTTTATGCTGATGTTGATCAGGTTGACGGTAAAATATGTTAAAATGTCTGCGATGCGTGACTCATCTGGCAATGCCATTTGGGTTTGCGCGTTAATGTGATGAAATCTCTTCACATTATGTGTAAAAGCTACAGAAATCCACATAATGAGAGATTCAGGAGAGCTGGAAATCTGAAAAGCGCTGCAGGGAGAAAAACTGTCAAAGACAAATTGTGACATTATAGAAGCTGCGGTCATTTCAGATGCCTGATTTGAACTTCTGCTCAATCAGCATCACGATAATGACTTATCAAACATTGGGATTTTGCATTGGGAAGTATTCTGCTTAAGATAGCGCATATATACAGTGGTGTGAAAAGTGGTGTGGTTTTTTTCCCCTTACTGATTTCTTATTTGTTTGAACGTTTGTCACACATTCATGTTTCAGATCATCAAACACATTTATATATTAGTCAAAGATAACACAAGTAAACAGTTTTTAAATTAGGGTTTTTATTATTAAGGGAAAACAAAATACAAAACTACATAGCCTTGTGGGGAAAAAGTGTTTGCCATCCCTGTAAAATCATAGCTTAACACTTGTTTATCACACCTGAGTTCAATTTCTCCAGCCACACCCTGGCCTGATTACTGCCACACCTGTTCCCAATCAAGAAATCACTTAAGTAGGACCTGCCTGACAAAATGAAGTAGACCAAAATATCCTCAAAAGCTAGACATCATGCCGAGATCCAAAGGACTTCAAAAACAAATCAGAAAAAAAATTTATGTGATCTACCAGTCTGGTTATAAAGTAATTTCTAAAGCTTTGGGACTGTAGCGAACCACAGTGAGAGCCATTATCTAAAAATGGCAAAAACATGGAGCAGTGGATAATCTTCCCAGGAGGTTCACAGGAGGAACTCATCCAAGAGGTCACAAAAGATCCCACAACAACACCCCAAGACCTGCAGGAGTCAGGAGCTCAGTTAAGGTGAGTGTTCATGACTCCACCATAAGAGAGAGACTTGGCAAAAATGGTTAGCATGGCAGAGTTATAAAAGATGAAAACCACTGCTGAGCAAAAACAACATAAAGGCTAGTCTCAGTTTTGCCAGAAAACATCTTGATGGAAAATGCTATTAAATTTGAGCACCAGAAAGAACTAATGTATAAATGTTGCGTCATTCAGGATAAGCACATCTACACTCATCAATTTGCATGTGTCATTATACACATGTCATTACTCCAGCCTAGATTGCTAAGGCTGTGGATTAATAATGTTGTATGTTTCTTTCTAGCTTCTTCATCAGGAAATTTGTTTTGTCTTGTCTGTATGTGTTGCTTTTGATTGTTTCTTTGTATTCTGACTCTCAAAAAATAGTGGCTGTTGACTTACATTTTATAAATCACCAAAGACCACAGTTTTAACTAAAATAAACTTCTTTTAGTGTTCTACTGAAGCAAAAAGAAAATTAGCTACATCTTAGTTGGACTGAGGGTGAGTAAATAATCAGCAAATGCAATGTTTTGGGTGAACTATCCCTGTTATGTCAGCTAAATCCAGCCTGATCTCATGAGGAAATGTAACTATTTTACGTTTTGTCAGTATAGTGGGTAATTTGAACAAATTTGTACAAGTTTAGTCGAACTTGTACGAAAATTTATGATTTTTAAAAGGAGGCGTGGCACCCAACCCCACCCCTAAACCCAACCGTCATTGGGGGATAAGCAAATCTTACTAAATTGTACGAATGAGATCGTACAATTTCATACCAATTAGCCATTAAATCAAAAAGTTACGGATTGCCTTGAGATAGCCTTGGTAAATCTTATGATGATGTTGATTAGATATAAAGGTATTAAAATGGCTTCTAAAATGACTGCATAGAGAAAAAACAGCAAAATGTTTATGTATTGACGATATTGTTAAGCTGTATTAAAATCGTCTGACTATATAATTTATATTCTTTAAATTATGCATTCTTTCCTCTCCCTATGCACCAGACACTTTCTTATAAACACTCCATGCTTCTGGGAAAACGTTTCCTGAGCTTCACACAAGTCAGCGGGTTGGCCAAAGCACCTGTAGGAAACACACTCTTGCCTCTCTATATGCAGCAGACTTTTTCTTATAAACCCTCAGTTGAAAGCACTCCATAATATTAAAAACTGCCAAACTAACTTATCATGAAATCATATATTGCCGCTCTTTGGTCATTTGAAGTGCTTCTTTTATCTTCTTTTTTTAGGTCGACTTTAATAAAAGTGTCTGCTAAATTAATAAAAGTTGCAACAGTACAATATTTGTTATTGATAAAACGATAAAAGAGAGATAGAACAATTGCAAGGAGAAAAAGAAAGCATTTATAACATCAATCATCAATTGCAGGACCCAAAAAACAAAATGCCTGTATTTATTTTCATCAAAGTTTTTTTTTTTTTTTTTTTTTTTTAATGATTGAGTAGGTAGAACTTAAAACCTGTTAAAAATACCTACCATCCATGAGTCATCTGGCATTAACATTCATATTTGTGCATTGATGTAATGTAATCTTATTATTTTACGCATAAGAAAAACATCTTAAGGAGTGAACAAAACAGGCATCTGAAATGACTGCAATGAGAAAAAAAACTGCAGTGTGTGTGTGTGTGTGTGTGTGTGTTTCCCAGAGATGGGTTGCGGCTGGAAGGGCATCCGCTGTATAAAACATATGCTGGATAAGTTGGCGGTTCATTCCGCTGTGGCGACCCCAGATTAATAAAGGAACTAAGCCGAAAAGAAAATGAATGAATAATTACGTTCATAAAAGTACAGTTATAGTGATGTTGATCAGTTATAAAATCTTTAAAACAAACTATGATGCATGAGTCATCAGGCAATAATGTTCGTATTTGTGCATTAATGCAATGTATTTTATTTACATTATGCATAAAAATACAGAAATTCGTCACGAGGAGAGATTCAAAAGAGATCGAAATAAAGGCAAACCTTGCATCTGAAATGAGTGCAAGGAGAAAAACAAGGCAACGTTTTAATGTTTCAACTGATGCTCAGCCTTATTGTGATGTTGAATAGGTAGAATTTTAATATCTTGAAATCTGAAAGAAAAGAATTGCAGAGAGGAAAAAAAAACTAAATGTCTATGTATTTCCAGGAAAGCTCAGTCATAATGATGTTGATCAGGTAGAAGCTATAATCTTAATACTCATGACGCATGAGTCATCAGGCAATAACATTTATATTTGCGCATTAACGGAATGTAATCTTTTTATATTGTTCATAAAAGCTACAGAAATGTGTCATGAGATAATAAAGGAAGACTAAAGCGGCATCTGAAATGACTGCAAGCGGAAAAACAAAACAAACTATTAAAGTGATTTAACTGAAGCTCGGCTTTATTGCAATAATTGTTGATTAGTTAATATTAATAAAAAGAAAGACAAAGTGAAGTTTATTTATAAACTAATTTCGAGAGGATCACGGGCTTATGAGTGAACACAGCTGGTCACGCACTAGCCAATTCATGATTCACCAATCAGACGATTCCTTAGCCACTATAAATACCCTAAGTTCCATATCACAGCCATCTTCGTTTTGAAGAATCCCCCCTTCCACCTCTACTCCTCCTCCTTTCCTAGATGGGTGGCACGGTGGCCCAGTGGTTAGCACTGTTGCCTCACAGCAAGAACGTCACTGGTTTTAGTCCTTACCAAGCCAGCCGACGTTTCTGTGTGGAGTTTACATGTTCTCCTCGTGCTCACGTGGGTTTCCCCCGGTTTCCTCCCACCGTCCAAAAACACTCAACTTAAGTTAATTGACTAATCCAAATTGGCATCATAGACGTGCTCCTAGTAAGTAGTTATATCTTAAGAGCAATCACTATCTGTTCATAAGCTACTACAGCAGGGGAGTTCTCGAGATCTACCTAAGTTCAAACTGCCCTCTCGCCCTGCAAACAGACCTCAGAACTTTTGAAAAAGCTAAATAGCTATCTCTTTTTATAAAGGCTCAAAGTTTTGATGATGTTGATCAGGTTGGATTGACTAAAACAGGGCTCACCAACCCTGTTCCTGGAGAGCTGCCTTTCTGCAGATTTCAGTTGCAACCCTGACCAAACACAGCTGTCTGTTAATATTAAGTGCTGCTTCAGGTCCTAATTAATTGATTTAGGTGGGTTTGATCAGGGTTGGAGCTGAGTTCTGCAGGAAGGCAGCTCTACAGGAACAGGGTTGGTGACCCCTGGGCTGCGTCCGAAATTACCTACTACTAAGTAGGTACTGCATTTGAATTTAAAAGTACTACTCGGCCTTTATAAAAGTACGTCAGTATGAATGTCAGTAGTATAAATGGAACTCGGACGTACTACATCTGGCATTTTGTCATCATCACATGACCTACCTGCGTCAGTTGCGTCGCTTCACTCCCATTCATGAATTCTCTCGCGGTGCATCATGGGATAGTGTAGCGTCCATCTGATGCGCACTTCAAAATCTCGCCAGAAGTAGTAAGTTATCCAGGTACTTCTCGTATTCTCGTATTTTGTACATGCTACTCGGCTCACATACTAGGCGTACTATAAAGTATGGAAGTATGTGATTTCGGACACAGCCCTGGACTAAACTATACTGGTCTTTATATAAAAATAAAATATCCTAATGTTAGGGCTGTCGCAGTACACCAGGATACACTTAAAAATGACCTTTCTGCTTGTTCAAACTACTTATTTAAAATGAGTTGAAACAACACAATTCTCAAGGTTTTTGGTGACAGCTTAATTGTTTTATGTTCAATCCATTTAAATTTGCAAAAACGATTAAGTTAACTTAATTGATTTGTGTTGGGAAAAAATGAAGGATTTGTTAAGGTAATCTTTTTTTTTTTTTTACAAATTTAAGTGGATGGAACATGAAACAATTAAGTGGTCCCCAAAAAACTTGAGAATTGTGTTGTTTCAACTCATTTTAAATAAGTAGTTTGAACAAGCAGCTAATTTTTTTTGTGTTTTGTTTCATATTCTATTGGTTCTATTCCTGTTCTATTGGTTATTTTAATGAACAAAACATACACAATGTGTCTTTATGTAAACTGATGTGCCTCATTCATTAATGTAAATCTAAAAATGACTTTTTTATAGTTTATTTAATAGTTTTATACACTGATTCAGAATCACAATAGCATTATATACAGTACATCATCCTTATGAAACGGGAGATGTTTTAAAGAACACAGATAAACCATACTGTTGCAGTCATTGCTCTTATTTAAACAGCATCATCAGTCAACACATTTCTTTCTTCATTATTATTCAGCTAGCTGGAAGTCTTTGTTAAGTGATTTTCTGAAAATCTCTCTCCTGTGAACCTTGTGGTGAGTATCAATAAAACTAGACACTTGAGAGATTTTAGGATGCTCCTTTTTATATTATATAAAAAAACCTCATAATTGTTATTGTTTTAAATCTCACGTGGAGTGTTATATATTTTGCTGACTTACGCACTTACATTATCCCAAATGTTTTGAAGAATTTTCAAATACAGAGAAATAAGCCATTTTAACAAGTGACACGGACCTTGTCCTGTGTGGCCATGCTTATTTCATACATCCGTTTTGATTTTAAATAAAATATGCAAACACCTAAGGTGCTGTAATATGTTGTGCGCTTTATTAGACTGCAGAGATCAGCATTTTAACAGGACTTTAAAAATGAATTTATTATGATAAAACAGTGCTGCTTCTTCCCCACGTGATCACAATAGAACTAGAACAACTGCTAGACACTATAACATGAATTTAAATTAAATGCGCTGTTTTCTTAAATTGTCAATTGTGCAAAGCTAAAAAATATTTTATATAGTAATATATAATTCTTTTGAATACTATAATCATGTAGGGAAAAGTATGATTTTATGGCTGCGCTATAATATTGTTTAAAAGTTAGATATCATAATATTACTAAAAGTTAAATATGAAAGACAGCAGAAATTAGTCTTTTTTTGTCAAGAGGCAGAAACAAAACAAAGCATTGTTTTTTTCAGTAGAAATATCTCGTCTCGCAATACCGTTTGTGAATTAATGTAATCTCTTCATATCATGGATAAAAGTCACAGTTGGACAAGTACAGAAATTTGTTCTGTAAAGAGTTTGGAGGGAGATAAGGCAAAATGAATTGAAAAGTAACACAGATATCTATTCATTAATAATCTTAATTTTAATGTATAGTATGAATATATATATATATAGTTGAAGTCAAAATTATTATTTTTCAAATATTTCCCAAATGATGTTTAACAGCGCAAGGAATTTTTCACAGTATCTCCTACAATATTTTTTCTTCTGGAGAAAGTCTTATCTGTTTTATATCGGCTAGAATAAAAGCAAAATAAAAAAAATTCATAACCATTTTAAGGGCAATATTATTAGACCCCTTGTCTACAGAACAAACCATCATTATACATTGATTTGCCTAATTACCAGAACATGTCTAATTAACCTAGTTAAGCATTTGAATTGCACTTTAAGCTGAATACTAGTATCCTGAAAGATATCTAGTAAACTATTATCTACTGTCATCATGGCAAAGATAAAAGAAATCAGTTATAATAAGTTATACAGTAATATTTTTTGTCAAACATAAATACATTTTTTAGTTATATAACAATGCATTTTGCTCATCAACTAGAAGAAAGCAGATCTCTCTAAAACACAGATAACCACAAAGTGTGCGATATGCTACAGATTTAATTATTGGAAGCGAAAAGGCAAGTTTGTTGGTTGCTATTTATCTGTTGGTGCATTGCTTCTCTTTCTGAGCTCTGGGGAGAAGAATGTTTAATGTCAGGGCTTTTAAAGGCTTCGCTCTGACGAACTCTGCCATCTAGTGATTATCACATGAGAGGAATAGCAGTTACTGATTGGACCTTCTCAACCTGTCATTAGCTTCCCGCTGCGCCCATGAATCTATTTAGTAAACAAATAGGCAGACGTTCCTGCGCGGAGTCAGAGAAGGCGAGAGGGCGTTTTTAGTTACAGCGCCAGTGGTGGTAAAAGTCCTCTCGCATTATTCCAACCGCCGTGTGCCATTCTCACCAGTGACATCATTAGAAGCTGTCTGGGCATGTTTCATCACATTTCATTATGCTCCGCCAATCCTCCTCCAGCGCTATAATTATTTCTATAGGTCATTAAGGCATCCTGGAGAAGACAGAGCGAGTGTCTTGAGGAAAACCTCAGCTGGCGTGAAGCAGTTGTGCCATGCTAACAGTCAAGGATGTGCTTTTACAGCATTTAGACGAGCGAGCGAACAAGTGCGTGTTGTCTAGTAAACATTCTGTTGGTGTTTGCATGTCCTTGGCACAGACACCCTTAAGCCTGTTCTACACTAACCCGATACTTCACTACAAACAGAGCATCCTAATGGTGCATTTGGATTCGAATGCTTCCAAAATAAAACACAGAGCCTGAACTCGCCGGTTCAGCAAAAGGATTAAAATAGCCACATCCTGTATTTGAGTTTGGCTGCCAAAAGAGCTACAATACACACTGTGCATGTGTGAATGTGCAACCCACTGTATAATATGAATAGAAAACTGATGCGGGGGAGAAAACGGGAGAGATATACCTGATGACATTCTGTCACAGTCTTCCATTATGGATAGCGCTGACACTTACAGAGCAGCAGAAGTCAGTCCATTATAGACTGGCAGTCATTTGCACAACTCCAAAATAACACACTAATTGTGTTCTTATCTTCCAGCACCCTGCCTGAAATGGAAAGAGATGGAAAATTTCAGGATACAGAGATGTTAAATAAGGTTTCAGAGGATGTTGTTTTAAGATTGTGTTGGAAAAAATGACAAGTATTCGTCCTGGGTCATAAATAAGCCCTGGTCATAACATTTCGCTTTAGATGCTTTATCAGATGAAGAATGTGTTTTGTTAAAGGGAGCTTGTTGCTTCTGCTTTATCGGACGCTGATGTGATGGTATATTCATCACCTTTATCTTCTTCATCCATCATTTTGACATATAAAGGCCCCAAATATATTAAAGGCTGGACTTGAATTATTTTTTGATAAATTGCATGTTGGGGCAAAATATTAGATGACCTTCAGGGTGCACTGACTGTTTACAGAAATTTCTGTCAGAGATATCAGCGCACAATCATCTCCTTTAAGGAGTGACATGTAGAACTAAGTAATATTTTAAAATGCAGAATTTTGGCATGTAACGCCTTTACTGGCGTTCTGACAGCTCAGCCATATCTGTTTACTTTTTGATGTCAGAATCTGGAGTCGGTTCAATAGAGCACAGCAGCCAGGCTCTTGAATTCCTTCAGTTTTTCAATAGGGAAATTCATTTTTAACAATAGCTGATAATCCTTTATAGACAGACATATATTCTGACATTGTTAATTGTTGTGCTTTCGTTAAAACCCATCTGTTTCTATTAATTTGGTATTTTTAAAACAACTGTCTTTAATATCAGCATTTGTGCAGAAATACTACATTAGCCATGATGCTGTGCAAAAATTCCACCAATCAGAAGATCTCAGTGAGCAGAGTGCTCCAAAAGAGGGTGTGTTCTATTTGAAGCAGCACTAGACAAACCAATAATGTATATGCACAAGGACTTTTAATTTTCAGTAAGCCAATTCAAGCGCGCCTGGAAAATTGCCTACAAAATCACCATGTTTATGGTGATTAAAATCAAGGTTTCTTTAAAAATCAATGATCTTCACTGCCTGATTAATATACAATGTAAAGTGGGTCTCAGACCGCACAAGAATCACTGAATTAGATTCCATTATTCCACACCATGTCTTTAAAATATAGACATTTATTTTACCACAGTATTTTCAATAGAGTTTCTGACCTCGCCATTTAAACAGTCTTTCATCTCATTTTACACTTGAACAATAAAATAAATGCGTAAGTCTATTCAACTGATAATATTTTACTTAAATTACATTATCGATACTGTAAATGGAACCTTATGAAAATGAAAATAGTCACATTAACTGTTCACTGAAAGTTGAAAAACACTTGCTGTGCATATAAACCATTGGTGTCTGATGTCAAAGTACTGTGAGAATGATTCAGAAGCAAACAGAGCTATCGGCTTTCTTTGGTGTCATAAATGGATTGATATGTACAGGACCACTTAAAGCCGAACATACCTAGATATCTTTAGCTCTACCCATTCATATTAAGCACTTGATGACATATCCCAAATACTTAATCTATAGGTGTATTTTGCAATAAACGTGAACTATTTGGTTTCTTCTATATTTTCCTGTGTTTTTAATTTGATAGTGTCATTCGCAATTATCCATGGGGTTGTAATTATTTCCATGATTAAAGCTCGTAAGTATTTCTGAGTACTTGATTGCAGCTAGAAGAGCTTCCGCCTCGTAAAAAACATATGCCGGAATAGTTGGCGGTTCATTCCGCTGTGACGACCCCTGATAAATAAGGGACTAAGCCGAAGAAAAAAATGAATAAATGAATAAAGCTGGTAAGTACACGGAGCATTTATTGTGTGTGTAAGTTAAGTAGTACATTCAAACTCGCAGTATTAAAAAAATGACTAGGCAAGAAGTAACCGGATGACCTTCTCCCTCTGCTGAGATTCTGAAGTGCATGTTCGATAAACACTATTATCCCATGAGGCCATGGTAGGGAATTTCTGAATGAGAGTGAGCAAGTGCAACTGACACTAATAGGTCATGTGATAATGCCAACATGACATATAGAAGGTCTGAGTTCCATTCATACTATTCCTATACTATACAGAACATATTTGTCTGTTGGTCATTAAGTTAGAATTCCAATATAGTAAAATTTTGGATGCACTGACAGTCTTGTACCTTTGTCTTTTGTACTTTAGTCAAAAGTACAAATCAAAGTGTCAGTCTTTTATATATACTTCTGCTTTGAATAAAAGTTTGTGGTGTTTTGATTCACCTCATAGTTGGTTGATTTGGTTCTTATCAAATAAGACTTTAAGAAAAAGACCCTACAGGACAAATGTATTTAATAAATACTGATGCAACCAGCACCCTGGAAGAGGTCAGGTTTTAATGCACTCTATTTCAAATCTCATGTAAATGTGGGTATTCTTGGCGTTGTGGAGTTAATGGCAATTATATATTCTTTGTTTTGTGATATGTAAATTTGTCGATGTACAAAAGTGCTTAAGCAGCTGCTGTTGCCATGGTTGCCTCTTTATGCAAATACAGAAAGCGAGTAACTTTTGCAAATAATAAAAGATCTGAAAACTAAATTAACATTCCCTAAATTGCATTTAAAATTTTGCAACTTCACTTGCAGGAGAGAACAGTGGCGAAGAATTACCTGACCCCTCAAAACCCTCGTAAATTTGCATCGTGCAATCATCTTGCAGAGATTACGTTATATGTGCAGCACCGTTTAGAGAAGCATAATACAAGCGCAGCAAAAAAAAGAGATGCACCCAACACAAGAACACGTGTTCATCCCTCCCCCAGCTCCATCTCCACCACCCTCTCAGAGAAGTTTCTCTTATTTGTCGGGGCTGGAGATGGAGTTGGAGAGCTGGAGGCGCGCAGTACGCAGGAACCGAGAACAGTGAGAAGACGAAGAGAATCAGATAACAGCGCTTGCCAGCTGCGAGGAACAGCAGAGGCGGCGAGGTAAAACTTGGACCGGATCCTTAGGGCGTCTACCAACTACCATCTTATCAAATTGGTGCGATACACCTGGGGAAACAGAAGGAGTGGATGAAGGTGGAGGAGGGTGCCAACGCACAAGTGCTAGACTGCGCCAAGCCAATCTGAGATTACAAATTACTCGCATCCATATTTCTCCACATTTGGCTGAGTGAGTCTGTTTTAGTTATGCGGATCTGGAGAAGACGAGGAGATCTGCGTCGCTCCATCCCAAGACAAACGCGCTGTTATTGACAAGCTCCTGCAGGGTAAGCCTTATAAATAACTTTTTGTCTGCACAGAAATGCGGGAGACTGGTGCGGCTGAAGTGTGAAGAAAACCGAAAACATTTCTGTCAGGAACTAAGCGTACATTCGGGACAACTTTAAGCGGGAAGGATGTCCGCGTTGAGGAAAAAATTTGGGGATGATTATCAGGTGGTGACCACCTCGTCCAGCGGCGGCGGGTTCAACCAAGCGGCCCCCGAGAAGAAAAGGAAACGTCAGCGCTTTGTGGACAAGAACGGCCGCTGTAACGTCCAGCACGGGAACCTGGGAGGAGAGACGAGCCGGTACCTGTCCGACCTGTTCACCACGCTCGTGGACCTCAAATGGCGCTGGAACCTTTTCATCTTCATCCTCACATACACGGTGGCGTGGCTCTTCATGGCTTCTATGTGGTGGGTCATTGCTTTTATACGAGGAGACCTGAACCAGGCCCACGACGACAAGTACACACCGTGCGTGGCCAATGTGTACAACTTTCCCTCCGCTTTTCTGTTCTTCATCGAGACCGAGGCCACTATCGGATACGGTTACCGCTACATTACAGACAAGTGTCCGGAAGGCATCATTCTCTTCCTATTCCAGTCCATCCTAGGCTCTATAGTGGACGCTTTTCTGATTGGCTGCATGTTCATCAAGATGTCCCAGCCGAAGAAACGCGCGGAGACGCTCATGTTCAGCGAGCACGCGGCGATTTCCATGCGTGACGGCAAACTGACCCTGATGTTCCGCGTGGGGAACCTGCGCAACAGCCATATGGTCTCCGCGCAAATACGCTGTAAACTACTCAAAGTGAGTATCCAACCAGTTAAATAAAAGTCACACAGAACATATTATGTTTTAGAATATTAAATATCACTGTTAGACATGCAATTGATTTTAATCATAACATGCGAGTATGAAACAAATGCATTTAATTGATTATTTGAAAGGTTCAAGCTAGGGTTTACCGTTTAGCCTCCATATAGGCTTTACCTCAAGCCCTGATAAATGAGAAGGACCTGTAATTTGATTTGCCCACCTACCGTGGACAAAGTATCGATCCACTCCATGTGACTTTCCTGTTTGAAACACTGTAGATGCATTGGACCTGGGAGTAACTACCGTAGACATTGAGGAGGACAAGCACACCCACACCAATGATTACATATGGGCAATTTTTCCAGTATTTGCACTTGCACTGTTCTCCTTTTGTTTTTTGTTAGGATTACATAGTCTAGTCAACCTCAGGAGTCGAACAATGTTTGTTAATGATAAAGCTATTAATAGATAATAATTCATATGAATAATTAATATTGTTTAGTCAACACTATTAAAAATAAAGGTTCCAAATGGGGTTTTCACAGTGATGCCATTAAGTAGCTATTTTTAGTTCCCAAAATAACCTTTTAAAAACCTGTTCTGACAAGAGCCATTTTCTTGTACAAAGAACATTATAAACTAAAAAAAAAACAAACAATACAATCTTTTGCTACAGAAATATTATATGGATGTTTAAGGGTTCCTCATAGTACCATCAATGGTAATAAAGAACAAGTGTTTATAAGCTAATTGCAATGGTTCCAGTGTAAAGCACTAGTTTTATTGAATGTTGAAAAAGACGGAGGTAAAAATAGAAGTAATGAATATGCAAAACAACTGACAATAATGTAATCTACTTGTCTTTTTCCCCTTAAGTTTTGAGCTGAAAATATGGCCCAATCCATGTGAATGAAAGAAGACTTGAAACATTTTACATTTTCAATATCAGGCAAACAAATAAGAGTGAATGTGTATGTTTTAAATCAGCAAAAGTAAAAATTATCCTTTAAGTAGAATCAAATAATTTCCTTCACCATTCTACTTCTTTATAGGGGATAAAGGCATATATGTGTAAAAAGGCATAGTTCACCCAAAAATAAAAATTCTGTCATCATTTACTCATCCTTGACTTTTTCCAAACCTGTTTGAGTTTCTTTCTTCTGTTGAACAAAAAAGACGATATTCTGAAGAATGCCGATATCTGGCACTTGATGTATCCATAGTAATCTTTTTCATGCAACAGAAGTCAATGGGTGCCAGCAACCAGCACTCTTTAAAATATCTTCTTTTGTGTTTAACAAAAAAACATATATATTCGTAAAGGTTTAAAACCACTTAATGGAAAGTAAATGATTTGAATTTTTGGGTGAGCTATTCCTTTAAGACATTGTTATTGCCTTGCATAAAGACATTCACTCATACACTCCATCATTTTCCTGTTTTATCCTAACTACTTTTTTCTACATTTCCTCATAGTCCCGTCAGACTCCTGAGGGCGAGTTTTTGCCTCTGGATCAACTTGAGCTGGATGTTGGGTTCAGTACCGGAGCCGACCAGCTTTTCTTAGTGTCTCCTCTGACAATCTGCCATGTGATCGACTCCAAGAGCCCATTCTACGACCTCTCGCTCAGGTCCATGCAAACAGAGCAATTTGAGATTGTGGTTATCTTAGAGGGGATCGTGGAGACCACCGGTGAGTTTTATGATAACACACATGAAGCAGCAAATATGCTAAAAATTGGAATTTGATTCATATTATATCAGTACCATAGAACGATATTGCTAATCTCAAGTTGAGCTTTATTGGCATTTCTTTTTACTTTCTTTTTTCTGTTGAACACATAAGAAGATATTTTGAAGAATGTCTTCAAAATAGTATTTCTGTCCCTGCTATGGATGTCAATGGCTGCAGGTTTGGAACCAGTGGAGGAAAAGTAAATGTTGACAGAAATAATAATTTTTTTATTCTACACTGTAAAAAATGCTGGTTTCCACACAATTCTTTCACGTTGTCCCAGCACGCATTAACTTAATTGTTTTTACAAATTTAAATGGATTGAATATAAAACAACTAAGTTGTCCCCCCCAAAATAACTCAAGAATTGTGTAGATTCTGCTCATTTTAAATAAGTAATTTGAACAAGCAGGAAAAATAATATTTTTTGAGTGTATAAATGTCTAATAAAGTATATATTCATGTTTATTTATGTTAATTAAATTTTTTTTTCAGAAAATGACAGTTGATCAGAATTATAGATGTTTTAAAAGTTTAATTTGTATTGATAGAAAACCAGGATTTAAAATCATTGGTATTGTGTTGTCTAAAAATGAATATAAATATGAAAACATGGTGCTATTTCATCCCCAAAAATGCTGTAAATGACAACATTTATATGGTAATTTGAGAAGAAATATTATCAGTAGACCAATTGTCTAGTATTCTATTAAGAAAACAGAAAAATATTCAACTCTATATACTCAATACACACAATACCAGTTTCTAAATGCATATATATATATATATATATATTTAATACACTCATCTTTTGTCAGTTTTTGTGTGTGCGCATTTGTGTGTGTGCACTAGTGAAATATTTGCGCAGTGTGAAGGGCTTTGGCTTGTGCGATAACTGATGTGTGCTTCAGTTTATGTGTGTGTGTCTGCATCAGTCTGCAGAAGCAAGTTTGCTGGTGCAAATCGGCTTTTTATGATATGAAAAGAATGAATGCTGGTGTCTACTGCAGCAAAGATGGAAAGAGAGAGAGTGAGACGTGTTATGTAAGAAATGATATACAAAGTTAGTCTTTCGCTTTGCTCTCTGCCTCCTGCTTCCGTAGTCTGGCATGCTTCGAGATTAAGCCACCTGTCAATCAAATCACAGCTCACCTTTACTTTCTCACCCTGAGGCATGAAACACACGGATCGATAGGTGGAGAAAACGTCATGCGCTTACAGTAAGAAGCAGCATTTGAACAGGCAACAATCGGGAAAAATCACTGCAGCGTACACACTGTATGTACATATTCAATAAGGTGCGCACACTTCCATGGTTTGATTTCATTAACGCAATCACGCATATCATATATACCGTCCGGTCGTATTCATTGATGGCACATTCCGCCCACATAAAGTGTAGGGATTTGTGGGTAAAAAAAGAAAAGGAAAAAAAATTATGTACAGTTAGTCAGCACTCTGTTCTCCCCATTGTGAATCAGTTTCCATAGCAACTAAATCGGCCCCTTCTTAAGCGGCCTCCATACAGTAAAGTCTCACCGGCTGTTTGAAGTGCGCAGACCAAACTTGTGTTTATCAGCCTCACAAATCAAATACTAATTACTACTTATCAAATAATTCATTAGACATTTTTAATTATGCCCTGTAATTACGCCTAGGTTGATGCATGTGGGAGTACAGCACAAATTTGTTATGAGTGAGTGTGTGTGTGTGGGTGTGTGTGTGTGTGTGCTGTTGTGTCCTTCATTTGTAATCTTCAGGATTATAGTTTTAGTGCACGTTTCTGTTTTTCATGTTGAGGACACTTTTCACGAGCGCACGGTAAAAGAAAAGGCTTTTCAGAGAAGTAAATAAAGCCAAAGGTGATCTTGAGAGCATGTTTTACTGGAATTGTCAGTTTTAATTAAAACAATTAGGCACAGCATGAATGCTCAAGCTGCTTAAAACCGGAACTAAAACAACATTTTGAAAGCGATTCCAATTATATGATTTCTCTGTGTCGTTTTTGTTATTGTTCTGATGTAGATTTGTTCTTTTACATTTAAAACCTTTTTTTTTTTTTTTACTTTGTCTGTATCATTATGGTTATAGTTAATACTAAAGCCTAAACCTTCACAACATTAACTTCAACAACATTTCAACTTTAACATTCTGACAGATGCTGGTGACTTTACTGGCCAAATATATACATGTTTTTACCAGTTATGAAACCATATGTGCACATTCATTCATTTTCCTTCAGCTTAATCCCCTTTATTCATCAGGGGTCGCCACAGCGGAATGAACCGCTAACTTATCCAGCAAATGTTTTATACAGCGGATGCCCTTCCAGCTGCAACCCAGTACTGGGAAACACCCATACACTCTCACATACACACATACACTACGGCCAATTTAGTTTATTCAGTTCATCTATAATGCATGTCTTTGGACTGTGGGGGAAACTGGAGCACCGGGAGGAAACCCCACGTGAACACAAATGCCAATTGACTTGAACCAGCGACCTTCTTGCTGTGAGGTGACAGTGCTAACCACTGAGCCACCATGCCGCCGACAAATAAATTATTATAATAATTGTTTGTAATATATATATATATATATATATATATATTCCCATAATATAATGTAAATGATTAATATTATTTTGTTGTTGTAGAACAACAGTAAAACTACAAAACTAATCTTTCTTTATATATCTTTTTGTGATTTTTTTCCATACATTTTTTTGTGACATTTTGACTGTACTACTGCAAATATTGTGTATTTTTACTGAAATGTTACTATTTTACCCTCATTTCGTTCCATAAATCCATTGTACACTACAAAACATAGCTCCTCTTCTGTCAAAAACAACAGTGACAATATGCAAACAAACTGCACAATTAAAATCCTTACAATATTTTTTTTTTTTGGTTGTTATAATCTGGACTGATGCTGGTAAAGAAATTGATGTCAGTGAAAGTCAGTTTAATTATGATACTTTTCTGATTTGATTGTATTTTAATAGCAGAGATATTTGTCCTCTGTGGTCCTATTTTAACTTTTTAAATTGACAAATAAGGACTGCGTTTTTTTGTTTTTTTATGTCTGTTTTTTGTATTATTATTCAGATGTCAACCAGAGTTTTTATTTTATTCCAAGACACTTATCATATTTAAGATAAAATCGCATTGCATATTTATATTATTATTATTATAGTTAAAAGACTAGCAAGTATAACCATTTCATATAAGCAAGACAAATTTTTACTCTCATTTAGTGTTCATTTTAGGATGTAGTTTATGTTCTTTGCTTGAACAGCTTTTATTTGTCTTTTTTGTGTGTGAAATGTACTCGCATTTCTTTATGAATATACATTTTTTTCAGTATCATTGTTTTTGTAAATCGACTTACAATAATTTCAAGCAGACAAATTATATATATATATATATATATATATATATATATATATATATATAT
>CAIGQW010055671.1:6616317-6651214 GCA_903798125.1 Danio choprae | reverse complement strand
TGGGGGAAACCGGAGCACCCGGAGGAAACCCACGCCAACACGGGGAGAACATGCAAACTCCACACAGAAATGCCAATTGACCCAGCCGAGGCTCGAACCAGCGACCTTCTTGCTGTGAGGCGAACGTGCTACCCACTGCGCCACCGTAAGGCCACATAAAACTCAACTAACATATATTAAATTAGGGGTCAACTACAAATTTTACCCAAACTTTAAAACTTGTCATATGTTTATCGAGTTGTAATAAAATATAATCCAATTTTAAATCCAATATGCTGACCAAAACAATGGTTTAATGGCTTTAATGGTGTCTCCGTTTATGTCTGAATATACTGAATTTTTGTCTCTAAATTTAGCCGAAGAGCCATTAAATAGCCAGTAATAGGCTTTTAAATGGCAGATACCCGTTGTGAAAATACCCCACTGTCAGGAAAAATGTACAAAAATTGCACCTTTAGAACAGCTTGTCACTGACGCAGTGCCTATAAAAAGACAACTTAGTACCTTATCTACCCCTGAAAGATGCACATTTCTAACTTGAGGTAGTATTAGGTGCCATTACGCTACTAATATAAACCTTTTAGTGAGATATAAAAATATGCCTTCGAGGAACAAGCTGTTATAGCCCTAAAGCTATATTTTTTGCACTTTAGCATTGTTATTAGAGCATGTTGACACTAAAGGAATGTTCAACCATCTGTATCTTTCTTCCTGGACAATAACAGTGAAACAGCTTTTTTGTAGGCTAGCTGTGCTCCTGTACAAAAATTGACTTATATTGAACCCATCCTGATAAATATTCTCTGGAGTAACAAGTGTGACAACTAATCCCAGCCTGTTCTCTGTGAGTCTCAACAAAGTGGCACGAGGAAGATTTAGACATTAATGCATTAACTTCCTCCAAGCCGAGAAGCATCGACTTCAAGGCCAAGCAGTCTCAGCGGAGTAGCCCAGAGCCATTCATTGCCCTCAGAGATAAACATGACAGCTGTGTCTGCGTTCGCATCTGTCACTTTATTTACAGCTTCCCACGTTACACTGCAGAAATGAGCCTTTAAAATAGCTTAAATATTCCTGATACTGAGCAGAAAACTTTTGGGGTGTTAAAGGTGCTGTGTGTAAGTTTTTGACTCTTCTAAAGCATAAAAATACCTTAATATGTTTGCAGATATTTAAGAAACACGCCAAGTGAACATTCTTGTTTATCTGAAAAACAATGCTAAAGTCAGATATTCTGCTTTGAAAATGTGTTTTCCGTGCCGGAACGGCTGTCTTTGTTTTGGTTCTTTTAACCCACCCACTGCCAGTTTAGCCAATTATATTTCAGCACCCCTGGTTGCCTTGTTGGAAAAGCGCATATTTCATTCATTCATTCAGAAAGTCTCTCAAAGCATGCGCCCGTAACTGAAATGCGACCTCTGGTAGACAGTAGCAGACTTCGAAATGAGATGTAAAATCAGAGTTCCACGTGAGGTTATTAACTATCAAATAATATAAATATTACGAACGTAAACATTAGGTGAGCAGGTTACATTGTAACCCCATGTCCCAACAACTCGCTATGTGACAAGATTTGCAGTGATAAGCAATTTGGCTGTTTGCACCAGACAAAACACGACAGAAATTTAAATACAGCCTTTTAGAAACACAGCATATGCACTCACTCACGAAATGGTAAGGTTTCTAATCTAATGAATACATATTAAACTTCTTTAACATTATTAAATGTAGATGCTGAATCACTGATATGTGTTGGTTTTGAGTCACAGTTCTAAAGTTCAATTTCAAACAGTTTATTTTATTTTCAAGATCAAAATATCAAGATCAAGATAAACTATCTGCTGCTGCTTTCAGTAGTATGGCAATAAATGTCATGTAAAATGGCATTCAAACTCACATTGTTAGCATTTAACACTGAATAATGCACATGAGGTGTACATGAGGTGATCATTGTCAGTTTTCTGTTGTTCAGCTGCAAGAAATAGAAGCCGTTTTTAATATAATATCAATTCAATATTTTCAATATATCTAAATATTGGTTAGAACAAAAACTAATTTTAATATGGAGAATATTCCTTCTATCGCCTGCCGCTGCTTTTATTTAGAACATGATTTAAATCAGCCTTTAGGCTCGATTGTCAGACTAGCTCCTGTTGGTGCTCAATCTGGCAACCTGCGCTTGTGTTTGTTTTGATCCAGGAATGCAATACTTAGTTCAACCACTGGGTGTCAAACTTACATACTGCACCTTTAAGATTTTTTTAAAAAATAACTATTAGGGATATAGTATGAAATTTTGTTGTTTCAATAATTGCAGAAGCTTTTATTATGACATTATCTTAACATTGACGTAATATGCATGTATAATAACAAAAATAATTTATTGTATATAAATTTGTAAAGTAGTAAAAAAATTTAATTGCAAAAGTATTATTAAGTAAATTTTACAATAAGGACTCATTAGTGCTACTTAGTTGCTTAAAAGTCGGTTTGAAATCAAAATGTTCATTGTTTATTATTAATGTTTAGTCTTAAGATTAACAATGAATCAGTGCCAGTTAATCCACTGAAAAAAAAAAAAAGTTTGTTTTGGTAATCTTTAATCAAAGTCTGACCATTTACTTACCATCTTTGATGATGTCAGTTTGACGCTTCAGCCACAATATTCTTAACCACGGCCCTCGTACCGTTGGTTTGCTATGAGGGAATGATGCACAAAGAAATATCCCCGCCCCATACTCAATACTCGTTTCATTTGGAAGTACATCAACATACTGAATTAAAAGACTCAGCAACTTCCAGTTCATGAGGATTTTAAAGGCACAGTATATATTTTCTGCCACTAGATGGCCCGTATTCACAACAAACAAAGATGTAGTTTGATGACACTGGGAGTTGTCATCTTCATTACATCATACGGGACTCCTGCGCAAATCATGTTCATGGATGAGCTAAATTATTCAAAACTTATTATCAGGGTAGTAGGAAGCAGAGTAAAGAGCCGTTCACACCAATCACAAAAACTTTAAGCATAAATATAACAATAAACATATTTGCTTCACAAAGACGAACAATGAAAACCTTTTTAGTTTATGCTTTTTTCATTTGGCACTACCCCCTTGTAACCAGCAGATTAGGGGGGTCAAAATTAATTGTTTCTTTGATGCACTGTGATGCAGACGTGAACAATTCGGTTTCGGTCCAGTAATAATCACCACTGATTATGTACCGATGTGATTTATCACATATGCGTTATATGGCAGTAGCTTACTATGGTGAGGGAGGAGACTGTGACTAATTAAAACGCTCCAACTACCACAATTCACTGCTTGTGAGTTTGCTGGACAGTCTTTCACTGACAGGGAAGTACATCAGAACCCAGCTAGGAAAAAATGAAAGCTGTAAACTCTCTCTGTGGCCTCTCTGACCTGCTGGTGTGTTCGTGAGGTAACGTTTTATCTCTTTTCTTGGCTGTTACAACAATAACGTTACTTGTGGATCCAGACACGAGCGTGTCTGCAGAGCGAGTTTTTTTTCCCACTGCATAGCTGTCTATAATGGATCAGCTGATCTCCGCGGGCATTTAACATCAGTGTCCGCATCACTGTTTGCTGAACAGCGCCAGAGCCGCACTGACCTTTAGAGCCAATCGCAGCCTTTTCTGTTGAGTGCATGATCAATCATAGGAGTGTAAGAACTCGCTTAACAACGCTCAAAAAGCAAGCGGGATAATATTTACATTTGTTTATTTGCTGTAAATGCTCATGTTGTTCTGTGCATGTACTTTAATTTTGTTGGATACATTTAAAAAGAGTGTTTTCTTTGAGCAGGAAAAATTAAAGGTACAGTACATATATCTGACTGCTTGTATTAAAGGACAAAACTGTATTACAAATAATATATAAATATATATGTATAAATTATACATTTTAATACAAGAATTATTGTGTTTTTAAGTAAAATATCAAATTCTTTATGGAAAGCATCGTCAGTGCACCATGATGCACCGAGATATCGAATTGAACCGAATCGATAGCATGATAATCGTAACCGATCCAAACCGTGAGACCAGTGTAGGTTCACACCCCTACAGCAGATGTCATCAGTTTGCTACCAGCGCATCTGACCAGTGAATCTTTATTTTAAAATGTATTCATCTAATCAAAAGAATTTAGTGATTGCAGTCAGTATAGTGGAATAAAAACGCTTGTTATGCATAACTTTCATGTATTTTATGATTCCTTCCCACGTTATAACAAATTTTTTTCTTCATAGTCATTATCTTAAATAATCTTTGAAGAGAGAGCTTAACATCAAGCAGTGCTTCTCCACTGCTGTGGTCTGAACTTTGCTGTTGTATTACATTCCGAACAAATTTACAAACTATATCTTTATTGTTATCTTTGTAGATATTATGCTTCGTGTGAACAGGCCTTAAGAAAAGCCGTTGAAATGAAATACCTGCTGATGAGCACGATGCGACATGAAAGCAGTGGAGCTTTTATTATGTCAGTATAAGTTTCCATCCAAAAATGCGAATTAAATTATTACATTTATGCGCAAAGCTGGATTATTGCATAAAAGACGTGCAAATAAAGCAACGTTTCCATCCACCCACCGAGTCAAAGAGAACAAAATCGTCACTTCCTGATTAACTGGTGCCAAATATGAAAAATAAAAACCGATTTTGCTGTGGTAGGAGAAGCTGCGTTAATCTTTTCTTTATTTGATAAATTATTTGTGCCTTAGAAGACAATGCCGACACGCAAAACCACATGACTTTGCACGTACTGGAATTTGTTCGGGAAAAGTGTTTCCATCGTAGTTTGTGCGCATTTTTCTTCTTATCGAATAAAACGTTTATCCTACTCAGTTATGCGCATATGTTTTTTATACGCCGTGCAGTCTAATAAAACACACAACATAATAAAGTGTCTGTGGTGTATTCAATAAAAACCAAACCAAACATCGAGGGTGTGTGTCACTAGATAAAAATGGATTTTTCTCTGCACTGAACATCCTTCAAAACATTTGGGATAACTGAAGCAAAATAACACTGTTCTAGTGGTTTTTAGATGATTTAATAAACAATTCTTACATTTTGTGTTTTCATTTACATACACAGTAAGAAAGGGAAACATTTTACACAAAGTGTTATGTGAATGAAGGGCAGCACGTTGGCGCAGTGGGTAGCACAATCGCCTCACAGCAAGGTCGCCCCGGCTGGGTCAGTTGGCGTTTCTCTGTGGAGTTTGCATGTTCTCCCCGTGTTTGCGTGGGTTTCCTCCGGGTGCTCCAGTTTCCCCCACAAGTCCAAAGACATGCTATACAGCTGAATTGGGTAAGCTAAATTGTCCGTAGTGTATGTATGTGTGTGAGTGAGTGTGTGTGGATGTTTCCCAGTGATGGGTTGCAACTGGAAGGGCATCCGCTGCTTAAAACATATGCTGGATAAGTTGGCGGTTCATTCCGCTGTGGCGACCCCAGATTAATAAAGGGACTAAGCCGAAAAGAAAATGAATGAATGAATGTTATGTGAATGTTAGTTTAAAAAAATGCAACTGAACTTTATTAGTTATTAGCTCCATTAAATAAAACATCTTAAACAAATGAAGCCTTATTGTTTACAACAATAAACTTATAAAGACTATAATGAATATTTTCGATCAATATCTTGGGCATGCTGTTGGCTGGATTAAAAAATGTTAATGTTTGAAAATAAATAGCCTTTTAAGTCTAAGCTTTGATGCGAATATAACAATATGAATATTCCTAAAAGACATTCTAAGTAATAAATAATTATTCACCGTATTTTGAAGTGCTCATGATAACAA
Organism: Danio choprae; assembly: GCA_903798125.1. Classification (NCBI taxonomy): domain Eukaryota; kingdom Metazoa; phylum Chordata; class Actinopteri; order Cypriniformes; family Danionidae; genus Danio; species Danio choprae. Next base: position 6,645,380 of record CAIGQW010055671.1, on the reverse strand, counting down.
TACCATGCAGGTTCACTATCACAGTATATTGTATTATTGAATTTTGGCACATGTCTATTCTAACAATAAATCCAGCCACTATAAATTCGAATGGATTTTGAAAATTGAAGACTGCATTAAAACTTGTCTGTATTCTTGGAAAGATATAACCTTGGGGTTTAAAATCTTCACGCAAAATATATAATCTTAAATGAATTAATGAGGTTTGCACTTTTGTTGAACTTTTAATCTAAAACCAATTACATTGCATTGACTGCGTTCAAGAGTTATATTTTATCACTACGTGTGTTTCCAGGGAATCAGATATTGACCTCAGGATTTTTAGCACTGTTTTATCAGCTAAGCTGCAAAAACACTGATTATGATTGAAAATTAGCATTGCTTACATACATTTTAGAAGAGTATACTGTAAGTGACACTTCATTTTAAAGCATCTTTAAGAGTTCTTTTATCTTCCATAATTATTTTCCATTTAAGTGTTCTGTTAAGTGGCTTGATATTAAGTTTCAAGAATTCAAGAAGTTTTAGTGTGTTTTGCTTATTTCAAAGGACAGCAATTGGATGGTGAATTGGATGAACTAAATTGGCCGTAGCGTATGAGTGTGAATGTTAGAGTGTATGGGTGTCTTCCAGTACTGGGTTGCGGCTGAAAGGGCATCCACTGCGTATACACATATGCTGGAATAAACATATGCTGGAATAGTTGGCAGTTCATTCCGCCTGATAAATAAGGGACTAAGCTGAAGGAAAATGAATGAAATTGGTCATAATGTATGTGTGTGTGTGAGAATGACAGTGTGTATGGGTGTTTTTCCAGTACTGGGTTGCGGCTGGAAGGGCATCCGCTGTGTAAAGCATATGCCGGAATAGTTGGTGGTTCATTCCACTGTGGCGACCCCTGATAAATCAGAGACTAAGCTTGTTTTGAGTGGTATTGTAATGGAGAATAATGGAAACTTGAGGTAATTGTAACTTCTTTTTTTTTTGTACATTTTCCATAACTCACAGATTACTTGAAATGCACTAGACATCTAGTATAATATTATATTAAATGTAATAAGTACAAGTGTTTCAGTTGGCAGGGGTTAAAGTATTATTTACCCACAGTATCTCAAGTAAAAACCAACAATTTACTGCTGCAGTACCTATTGCACTGTAGAATCTGCAGGGTTCCACACAAGTCATTCATGTTGCCCCAACAAAAATCGGTTAAGTTAACGTAACAAATTTAAGTGGGTTGAACATAAAACAATAAGTCCCCAAGAAACTTAAGCATTGTGTTGTTTCAACTCATTTTAAATAAGTAGTTAGAACAAGCAGCAAAGAAAATTTTTGAGAGTAGTATTGCTGTTTTATTTCTTCTTCTTTGTACATGCCTCAAATTATTTTTGATGTCAGGCTTCATAAGCATTCAAAAAGCAAAAGTCTTCTGTTTTTGCAGGCAAATATTCTAGCTGTACAATATTATTTTAATTATTTAAAAATATGTTTTATCAATACATTAATCGGCTGATGAATAGGTTTTTGAGCCCAGCATTCAATCTATTCAAGTATGTAAACGTTTAAATATATATACACTTATTCCATTTTTGCATTATTTGTATTAATATTATTGGATAATATGCAAATGTTAAGATGTTTTATCTACAATAAAACTTGTAAAGTATTATTTGTTGATGTACACGTGGCTCTAATTGGACTGTAAACCTTAAATAAAAAAAAGAAGATGTTATTCTTTTATTTATTTGTTAAGTTCTCAGCTATTTTCTCAGAATCATTCTACAAATTCTGTACAGAAATAGCAAAAACGTCTACAGATTCTGTCTGGCCCTGATAAGTTATGAACAGTTTTCATCCAAACCTTAACGAAATGGTACAAAACAGACGTTTTTGATCATTTGGAGATATTCACTGTATCTTTTTATTCACTCTAGCTTATTTCTTTGGATGAATTGAGTGTGTTACAATTGCCTCTGATTTCCCTGGTTTCTGAAGTATTGAGCCATCATTACAAAAAAACTCAAACGTTCTCTTAAATGTCAATGATTAGAAAAAAGTTATGTTGACTTTTTAAACTAAAATATCACTTGAAGGTTGTTTAAATGCCAAATATTCTACATAAATTCCCTGAGGTTTTAATATCTTACATAAAAAAAATCTTCTCAAATAGATGTATCTTGTTTCGAAGGATATTAGGTATTTTAATGAAAAACTAGAGTTTACTTTTCTTTTTTTTTTTGCCGTGTGGAGCTTCCACTCACTCTTATGCAAATTAAACTGTTCTTTCTCAGATTTTCAATTTCAAACTTCATGGCGTTTTGTCAAACTGGCTTCCCAACAAACTATGCAAAAACAAAAATGTAATGAGATTCTTGATTGTTTTGACTTGTTTTGACAAAAGAGCGTGTCTCAGATTTGCCTGTCTCAAAGGTGTCAAACCATTTTGATTAAACACAATCTGTACACTTCTCTGGAAGCCTCGGTGTGACATAACAATTTGAGCATTTAACCACTCTATAATCAGATAAAACATCTCAAATGTGTGCCTGTTCAAGTGTATTATTTATTAAATGGATGTGGCGTCTGTGGCAGATTTTGATTTACATTTTCTCAGATCCCTGATAAGGCTGATATTTTCAGTTCAGTTGTCCAGGTCAAAGTAATGACATGACAAATGACAATAAACCATACCTGGATGGCCAGAGTAGGGTTATTATAGCTGACAAAAAAAAAACACACATAAAAAATAAATAAATATGTATCATTTGAAATGAAAAGTGAAATAAAATATACTAAAAGGGAAAATGGGCTGCACGGTGGCGCAGTGAGTAGCACGATTGCCTCACAGCAAGAAGGTCGCTGGTTTGAGCCTCGGCTGAGTCAGTTGGCATTTATGTGTGGAGTTTGCATGTTCTCCCCGTGTTTGCGTGGGTTTCCTCCGGGTGCTCCGGTTTCCCCCACAAGTCCAAAGACATGGTGAATTGGGTAGGCTAAATTGTCCGTAGTGTATGTGTGTGAATGAGTGTGTGTGGATGTTTCCCAGTGATGGGTTGCAGCTGGAAGGGCATCCGCTGCGTAAAACATATGCTGGATAAGTTGGCGGTTCATTCTGCTGTGGCGACCCCAGATTAATAAAGGGACTAAGCCGAAAAAGAAAATGAATGAATGAATAAAAGGGAAAATGAAAATGTACTCCCTATTTACATTTACGAGATATTTAGAAGAAAGCTGAAAAGCTGTAACCACTGACTTCCACAATAGGAAAAACACTCAATGGTAACTCAATGGTTACAGGTTTCCAACTTTTCTCAAAATATCTTCTTTTGTGTTCAACAAAACAACAATCAAGTGGTTTGGTACAAGTATACGGTGAGCGGTGAGTAAACGATGAATTTAAATTATGCTTAAGCTTATTTTTGTTCTACTAAAAAATATCAAATGACAAAATACACATCAAAATGATTTAAACCGTGACTAAAATGATAACAGAATACACATATCAATTCATTTCTAGATATATTAAAGTAACTATAACTGAAATAAAAACTAGATAGGCAGCAGAATTACTTCAAAATAAATACCTTTGAAAAATACTATAATCTGTGTTGCAGCTAGCTCGCTCCCGACCGTACGATAAAAAGGATACACAAAGGTATATAATGAGATAAACATTTATTGAAGGGAATAACAAAATATAACAAACTGTCTAGGGGCGGCACGTGGCTCAGTGGTTAGCACTGTCGCCTCACAGCAAGAAAGTCGCTGGTTCGAGCCCCGGCTGGGTCAGTTGGCATGTCTGTGTAGAGTTTGCTTGTTCTTCCCGTGTTGGCGCAGGTTTCCTCCAGGTGCTCCGGTTTCCCCCACAGTCCTAAGACATGCAGTGCAGGTGAATTGAATAAACTAAATTGGCCATAGTGTATGTGTGTGCATGTGAGATGTATGGGTGTTTCCCAGTACTGGGTTGCAGATGGAAGATGGCGGTTCATTCCGCTGTGGCAACCCCTGATGAATAAAGGGACTAAGCCAAAGGAAAATGAATTAATGAACAAAATGTCTAGGGATTTGAAATAAATAAGAAATCAACTGAAATTCTTTCTACCAAATACAATGTTTTACAACACAAAAACATAAGATGGCGAAACAAAAGTCATTGGTTGGAACAAAATGACCTCTCTGGAGAATACTGGTCCACTAGAGGAAGTGCTGTTCTTCATAAAATATATATATATATATATATATATATATATATATATCCTCCACCTATAAGTTAACTAATTAACAGTGATGTCACACTGTGAGGCCACCAAAAGGTAAGAGAAGGGAAAACAAGCTCGTAACAATCTGAAAGACCATCATATAACTAATTCAATTACAGCTCGTTTTTTAATTTGTTTTAGCTTGATTTAAAAAAACACTACTGAAACAGATCATATAAAACCCTAAATAAAAATTAATTTTCCTTCGGCTTAGTCCCTTTATTTATCAGGGCTCGCCACAACAGAATTAACCGCCAACTTATCCAGCATATGTTTTACACAGTGGATGCCCTTCCAGCTCCAACCCAGTACTGGGAAATATCCATAAACACTCATTCACACACATACACTACGGCCAATTTAGTTTATTCAATTCACCTATAGCGCATGTCTTTGGACTGTGGGGGAAACCGGAGCACCCGGAGGAAACCCACGTGAACACGGGGAGAACATGCAAACTCCACACAGAAATGCCACTAAATAAAAATAGTATGCTAAATGAACACTGCTATGAATTCTTATAAATTACACTGAGTAACATATAAAATGAACCATTTCTAGTAGGAAGGATTAGTGCATTGGCATTACTTGTTGTCTTTTGTTATTTTTAGTGCCTGGCCTGTGGTTTGGGAGTTTCGGTTTTCTGTCTTGTGCCTTTCAGCAATGCGAGTAAACAGGGCAGCTCGGCGCAGGCATCCCAAGGGGCCACAGCAAATCAAAAGGGAGGCACTGCTTCATCCCCCCAGGACCACACACTGTGTGTCAGCGCGATACAGGAGAGAATTGGGCCCAGCTGCATGGTCAATTACCGTTCAGAGCAGCCAGATAGTAGAGTTTACTGTTATCTCGCACCACAGAGAGAAAGGGAGAGTGTGAGATAGGGACAGAGAGGCAGTCGTGATGATAATGATGGTTAGTGCTATAGGTGTGTTAGCAAGAGCCACTAAAACGGACAGGAGGGAATGCGGGGAGAAAAAAAATGAAGGAGAGAAAGACAGAGATGACAGAAGCAGGTCAGGCGGAGCACCTCTGTGGCAATGCAACTGAACACTTGATGACGGTCACCATAGAAACAGATTATCCCTCTTGGAAATATAAATTGTTCTCATAACTGTCAGATGCTGGAGTGTGGCGGTACTATTTTTTTTTTCTGGTGGAAGCTAATGTTCGCGAAACGTCCCTCCCAAATGCAGAAATGAAATTTGTTGTAATGGAGGAATATGGAATGATTATGTAAGCCCAAATCGGGGGAGAGGCAGAGCTCCGGCAGAGACCTCACCTTCCCCTCTCTTCCAGCAAACAGCAGAAAGCCTGTTAAATATTTCATAAGATGAATAATATTATGTTATACTGCTAAGCCCGGGATTTGTCAGCTCAGAAAGCCAGGATTTTTGACTGTAGTAAGGCAGGATAACCGTGCCTGTGTTTGTGCGTGTGAGAGTGTGTAGGTGTGCGATGCTCGTAGGTGGCGACGTGAGAGAGAGAGAGAGAGAGAGGGATGTAAAAAAAGAATGATCTTGACTTTCGTAAATGTATAATGTATGTTTTGTCTTGCTGGCTTTTTATATTTAGGCCTGAGGTTGATAATGTACACTCGGCAACTGTCTCGTTTTAGACTGCGACTGCTTCCTTCTGTCGGGAGAAGCGTATGGCAGTCCCAGCGCTTTCTGAACACCTTCATCCAGCTGCTCAAATCCCAGAGCAGAACAAAGTCCTCTCCAAATCTCCTCCCCTATGGCCCTCGCTGCACTGAGGCGCAGAGGTAGACAAAGGATTGTAAAGGCTTTTTAGGAAATGAAGTTTCCATGAAGAATCTATAACATCCACACAAGTCCATTATAGTGGAAAATAGTGGTGTGAACCTACACTGGTCTCACAGTTCGGTTAGATTACAATTGTCATATCATTGATTCTGTTTGATTCAATATTATTATGCATCACAATGCATTGACTATGCACTGTATTCTCAATTTTCAATTTTACTTCATACAGTTGAAGTCAGAATTATTAGACCTCCTGGATTATAAGCCCCACTGTATATTTTTTGCCCAATTTCTATTTAATGAAAAGAAGATTTTTTAACAAATTTCTAAACATAATAGTTTTAATAACTCATTTCTAATAACTCATTTCTTTTATCATTGCCATGTTGACTGTACATAATATTTCAAGATACTAGTATTCAGCTTAAAGTGCGATTTTAAGGCTTAACTAGGTTAATTAGGCAAGGTAGGGTAATTAGGCAAGTCATTGTATAATGGTGGTTTGTTCTGTAGACAATTGGAAAGATACATATTGCTTAAGGGTGCTAATAATATTGACCTTAAAAAAATGTCACTTTTATTCTAGTCAAAATAAAACAAATAAGACTTTAAAAAATATTATAGGAAATACAGTGAAAATTCCTTGCTCTGTTAAACATCATTTGGGAAATATTTGGAGAAGAACAAAAAATGTACAGGAGGGCGAATAATTTAGACTTCAACTGTATGTATATACAGTGCTCAGCATTAGTACTAGTACTAGTACAGTATTAGTACACCCCCCACAAATCTCTCATTTAAATTAATATTTTCTATAGGAAGCTTTACAATATTATATTTGTGCATATACATTAGTTTAGTCAGTACTGAAGCCAAATCTGGAGCTAATCTAACAAAATAACTTACAATAATGGTTCAAAAATTAGTAGCCCAAATGTATATGTTAGGGAAAAATATGAAATAACATTTTCAAAAATAGCAAAAATCAAGAGAAACAAAAAATATGTACAATTTTGTTCAAATGTTTGTAATTTATTTTTTATCAACATTTTGCATGAATTTAAATGTATTATCTTTCCATTTCTAAAGATGTTCTGTGACTAAAATATTATTTTTAATAAATATATCTACTTAATAAATCCGTTTTGTTCAAATGCACCAATATATATTACCCATATTCACTGAGAAATAGATAAAGATATTCATTTTTAAAATGGGGTGTACTCATATATGCTGAGCACTGTAGTTTTGACAGTAAATACAAGCAGTCAGATACATGAGCTGAACCTTTATTTTTACTTGCTCAAAAGACAACACACTACTTAAATGTATCAAATAATCAAATAAACTCTCTTACCTCTCTCAACATAGTAAGCTACTCACACATGCAACTTGCCAAGCTCACCATAGTATGCTACTGCAACAAATGTCATGGTCAGCACATCATAACTGGTTGTTGTCTGTTACTAAACCAATACCGTATCGTCCTTATGTTACATTGCGATGCACTGTAGAAATAGTTAATTTGACACCACTTGTGAAAAAGTTTGAGTGTCAAAAATTGTCATTTACGCTCCATTTACTTACCCTAAAGTGGTTCCAAACATTTATGAGTTTCTTTCTCATGCTGAAGAATGTCACATTTTGAAGAATGTTGGTAAGTAAACAAATTATATGGAAGTCAATGGCATTCTTGAAAATGTATTCTTTTGTACTTAACCAATGTGGACAATTGATTGAACACAAGATTCACTACTAAAGTAAAAAAAAAATAAAAAAATTTTAGTACTTCCATTGGCTACGTTTACATGGACATCAGTAACTGAATTATTTGCCTTAATCTGAATAAGACAATAATATGATTAAGGTGTTTGCACGAGTTGCTTTTTGAATGTTCCTTTCATGATCCCATTTTACATGTTATAGCACATAATTCGATTAACGTCATTGCGTCACCACGCTATCCACGTTTCCTTCTGAGTTTTATGTAATTTCGGGTGTATAATCTTTAATTTGTCAACTTTAACTGCAGTTTGGAACATTTAATGCATGTCCCCTGTGACAAACGAGATATTGGATGCGACTATGAACTGCTGGAAGAGTGTTGTTTTAATGGAATTTGATACCGCACGGCGAATGGGAGAAAAAACCTCCGCATTTCGTGGTGTGTGTGTCTGTGGTCCTTTACTGACTCAGTAGGTGCAGGGAACAGTGTCAAACAGCTGTGTGTATGGAATATCCTGTCGCAAAATGCTGTGAAAATCCTACATGACTGTAATAGTTTGATTAAGGTGTTTACATGTCTGTACTGCACTTCAATAATGCCACTAAAATCGAAATACTCCACATGTCTTTAGAGTTTAGTTCTGTTTGGTTCGATTATGACCTAAATCGGATTAAATTATCGCATTAAAATCGGATTATTTGTGTCCATGTAAACGCACCCATTGACCCTTCATGGCAGTGAAGTTGTTCATGGCAGTCGACAGTTGTTCTGTCCAATCATAACGCTAATATTCTGTGCCCCATCACTGTCCACCATGTTGTCCAACAGGCGTTGTATGAGAGTAACATTGGTGATTAACATGGAAAATTGTGAAAACGTGCTCGAATTGAACTCGCAACGCAGACAGCAGGTACCCAGAAAGGCTAGGCAAAATATACAATTTCATCCTTTCCTGAAATCTAGAGAAGTGTATGAAATGGATAAGTTTGTGTTCTCACCATCTTCCAATCAGTGGTGCTGTAACTTGCTGGAAATGCGAGGACTCTTGACTGATGCACTGATCTGTTCTGTTATTGGACCGGCACAACCTGCATAACTTTATAGAGATGTTACTTGTGATGTGGCAAAATAACCTCTGAACTTGAGGACTCAGAAGATGACAAGGGAAGTAACTTCAACTAATTAAACTAAACTAACTTAAACTAGGCCAACCTAAACTGCATAGCCTAGAGACCCAGATAAACAATGAATTAATTAAATTCAATTAAGTTCAATTCAATTCAAGTTTATTTATATAGCGCTTTTTACAATGTAGATTGTGTCAAAGCAGCTTAACATAGTTCTAGTAAAGTCCAGATTTCAGAGTTAAAGTTCAGTTTAGTTCAGTTCAGTTCAGTGTGGTTTAAGTTTCACTGCTGAAAGTTCAAACACTGAAAAGCAAATCCACCGTCCTGATTCAAGCAAGCCAGTGGCAACAGTGGCGAGGAAACAAAACTTCACCAATTGACAAAGTATACGGGGAAAAAAAACCTCGAGAGAAACCAGGCTCTGATTATTCTTCTATAATTTTCTTATAATTTTGAAGATGCATTATGGTTTTGTCTTTCTCAATATGCCACCGTTTGCATGTGTTTGTGAATTATGTGTTAGGAAATAAATATGTAACATTATAATTATATTGAAATGATGTGAACTTCTGTGGGGTTTGCGAAGGGTCAATTCTTAGGCCCCGTTTACACTGTCAGGTTTTTTTGCCGGTCCGTTTACACATCCTTTTAATTGTGACCCATATCCGATTCATGTGTTTACACTTGCCATACAATTTCGCACATGCGTAAAGGCGGGTTCTAGCATCTGCGCCACACTAGCCACGATGGAATAAATTGTCTTGCTTTTAGCTCTGCAAAATATGCGAAGTTCACCCAACTTTAAAATGATTTTGAGGCGGAGGAGGGGGGAAAGGGCCATCATCGCAGCTTGCGCCTATGGTTTATATATGGTGTCCTCCACCATTCAGAGGAATTTGTGGGTACGAGAGAGATCTCAGGTCTGGTGGGAGCAAATTGTGGCGACTGACCACTTTCCTCCTCCATGTTTCCTCTGTTGTTGTTGTTTACCGTGTTGGCGTCTCCTCACACGCTCTTCCTTCTACGTCATTAAACTGCGGAGAAGTACCACATTGTCGCCAGTTTAATTACGTACAAAACGGAATGCCTTAATAAATCTGATATGCCTGTTTACATGATAGTCGCATTGTCACATATCCGATTTATATCTGATTTATTTCCACATATGAAGGAGGCCTGAAACCGATCTCTGAATATCCGAATGCATGCGCTTTTTTCGTGTTTACACGGTCATAGAACAGATCCAATCTGTCTCACATATGAGCAATAAAATCGGAATTGGGTCACATTTAACTGGCAGTGTAAACGGGGCATTAGAGGCTCAGTTAGCACCTGGTATTAAGATATTTTTTGTCATTTCAATCAATAGTGCTGGAAACAGAAGTAAAGGGAGTCTAAAACGTTTCGACCACTTCCAGAGGTTAATTAAAATGCATTCGATTCAGATTGGTTGAATTCTTTTGAACACCCACGAAAAACACCTACTCTGATTATTATGGGATGCATTGTGAGAAAATTCACCAAAAATAAGGCCCAGGTCCACACAAACAAGGTTTTTTTTTGTTTTGTTTTGTTTTTAAACAGCTTTTTTCAAATAGATTTGGCCATTCGTTATCAGGTCACTGAAACCAAAACTTTTTGAAAACTGTCAGGGTGAAGATTTTCAAAAACATCGGGGTCTTTTTAGTGGTGTAGCTGGCAAAACCAGAATTTTGGCTTGTCCATGCCATCATTTGCATTGTGTGACATCAGATTGTGACATCAGAATCTCTATTGTTTACAAGACACGCATCTGCAATGACCGATGTCACCAAAATATGCCAAACACCAAAATAACCCTTTTTTGAGGCTTCTAAATGGCCAACATGACTTTACGGTCAGAAGTATATGGCCACCTGTTGCTTTTGCATGCCCTTGACAGAACAAAACCGTAAAAACACAAAAAAATGTACTTGTGCACAGACAAATAGTTGTGCATGTGTGGACATGGCTTAAGGTAATCATACTTCACTGCATTGTGCCAAAACACATGAATTACAATCCAGTTGCCATTTGAATCATTTTCATTTGTGTTTTGCATTCAGTAGCATTTGTTCAATACACCGAGCACTCCTTCAAAAGTGATGTAGAGTGTGAGAAATCTGAACACAGGTGGTCACAAAAAAGACACATATGATCATGTTAATATCAGGTGGAAACAGTCGACCAGCTGTAATTGGATTGCTGAATACTAGTGATGCACAACATACTGTATCCCAAGCCATATATGAGTATCAGACAATAAATGCTTATTTTTAATGTCATATGTATCTATAGACACTGACAATGAGAGTTTTGGTTTGTCTCTTCCACATGACATTACACAAGAGTTTATGCCTGAGGAACGACAAAACGCTGACAGTGTTTTTCAACATAAAAAAAGATGATTTCAGAGTTGTCCTTTTGTGATTTGTTTTTTTTTTTTTTTAAATCAGGCTTCAATAATTATTTATTTGCCTATATTAAATATCGAGTTCCATTATGATATTTAGTAAATTCCTATCATAAATGTATCAAAACTCAATTTTTGATCAGCAATGTGTATTGCTAAGCACCTCATTCAGATAACTTTAAATGCAATTTTCTCAGTATTTAGATTTTTTTTTTTGAACACAGATTGTCATAGATTGTCTGTCATATCTCGGCTAAATATTGTCCTCTCCGAACAAAGTATACATCAATGGAAAGCTGCTTTTTTATTCGCCTCTTAGATCATTAATAAAATGATAATGCTTTAAGATAATGCATTTCAAAAACTGACACTTATAACCAGGGAGCAAATTATACATTGTCGATCGGGGGGTGAAACTTTTTCACCAATAGTTTATGTAATACATTCTTCAGTTAATCAGATTTATGAATGTACTTAAATGACATCTAATTCATTATTAAAACATATACGTTTTCAGTGCTTTAAGGGATATGTAGTGACTGATAAGTAGGGCCAGACAGAATCTGCTGACATTTTTTGCTATTCCTGTGCAGAATTTTGTAAATAATCTGCGGATTTATGCAGAAGTATTTTGGGAGTATCATAACTAAAAACGTAATATAATTAATTTTTAACTTTTATTTAATGTTTACAATGCAAATCCTATTAGATCTACTTAATTGGTAAACAAAGCAAGTCTCTTATATAATATATCTACTAAAAGGCAGTAAATATAACTAACATGTTCATATTAGTCAATAATATTACTGAAATTAATTTAAAAAAACGGAATAAATATAATTTTACACCCATTTACACAACTAAATAAATGGACTCAATGATGGGCTAAAAATCAGTGGATTTCTGCGCACGCAGATTCCATGTGGGCCTACTGATAAGCTATTTTAGAGGTTACTGTAGGTCAAACTTATTATGAATTATGCATTTAATTTTTTACTTTTAGACTACATGTAGATACATGTATTTATTTTACAAGAAAAGTGTTTTGTCAATACCTAAGATGTCTATCAGTGCTCTAGATCTGCCAGTTTCAGACTTTTTTCTAGCATAGATTATGTCAATGATGCATTCACAATGATATGAACTGTTATGGGGGGTCAAATGTATATTTATAATATAATTTTTAATGACTAATATTTAAGATGCAGATCAGAGAAAGCCATTTCTCACTATTAAAATTCTCATTGGCCTATACAGCTAGTTTTGACGTCCTTCAGGGGGGATCAAGCGTTAATTAGGGGGGTCAATCCCCCCCAAACGGCCCTGTAATTCACACCCCGCTTATAACTAGTTTGTGGTCGAGGGTCACAAATGTTGTCGAGGGATATTGTTCCATCCCTACAAAAAACTTAGTAATAGTAGGTAGAAAAAAAGCCCAATACATTACAATTTCAGAAGTTGTGATAAAATAATATGAAACGTATGTTGGTTATATCTTTTTTTTTTAAATATTGCATCGCATAAAGTGTCTGGGGAGAGGGAAGTCTGGCTTTCTCTCCTAAGACTGCTGCCCCCGCGACCCGGCCCCGGAATGAATGACTGAATTGCATCACATAATGAATATCTCCTTATTTATCATGCTACCACATTTTTCGTCAATCTGTTGTTGCAGTGTGAACAGGCCTTTAGGGGGGAAAGCACTAGGAAAGGTTTGAGGTTTTTCTGCAAAGTTGCTGCTTTTTTTTGGAAGGTTTTTTTAAGAGTGTTCTGCATGGATAAAGAGGCATTTTCAGCTATTGTAATCCAAAGAAAAGCACACTGCTCTGGTGTGATCAAGTGTACTCCACGTCAAGCACGGTCTTGTTTTTCAGTCGACAATTGTCATATCTCCGATTCGTTGCTATTGACTGATGTAGAACGGCGTGTTGCAAATCCGTTCGCTTGTTAGGGGGTTCATAAAAATTAGCTCTTTATAGTGAAGGCTTTGCACGCTTTAATTAAGGAGGGATGTTCGCTGGTGTGGGTGATACACAGATCTAATGAATTTCCCACAGATAAACCTCTTGTTTTCATGCAACCAAATGGACCGTGAACAGACGTTCCCGTGGGTGTTGCTCAACAGTAAATGCGCTTCTGTGTGTGTGTGTGTGTGTGTGTGTGTGTATGCACACTCTGTCAGTAATGCATCTATTAGTTTTAGTCACCCAAGCATTGTTGCGCAGTACACTCCTTTGAAACATATTTGTTGTCGCACAATGCTTGATGCACATTCATATTAATAAGCTGTTCTGCGCGTAGTTGGTTGCTTAAAAGACACGTAATATTCAGCAACATCTGACTGCACAAACATTATTGGATAAGAACTAAATAGAGATGATGATTGTCTTCAGGAGAAATGAATCAGATTTGTTTCATAATTCATTAATTTTGCAACATTCATACTGTTAGTGAGCTAAATGTAATCCACATTTAAGTAATTACATCTAAGTAATGACACTTGTCTTTTGTAGATTAGTTTATTGCCGATTTAAACTTGTTTCCTAATTGATAGTTTTTTAACACTGAATTTGAGGCTTGAGCTTAATATAGAATTTAAATCGATTTCATTTTTTAAACATTTGCATAATTGATTGTTATTTTCCTGTTTATTACCTTAAAGCTGATTAAAATCTGCATTTTATATGTAAACACAGATAATTGCATTGTTTATTTATTGTATACGGTTTGTTGTTGTGACAAAAAAACGAATGTAATTAGTACTGTCGTCAGAACTGCCCTATGTTGTGACTCTCAAATATAGTTCAATAAATGACAGCTCTCACAGCAAGAAGGTCGCTGGTTCGAGCCTCGGCTGGGTCAGTTGGCGTTTCTGTGTGGAGTTTGCATGTTCTCCCTGTGTTGGCGTGGGTTTCCTCCGGGTGCTCCGGTTTCCCCCACAAGTCCAAAGACATGCGGTATAGGTGAATTGGGTAAGCTAAATTGTCCGTAGTGTATGAGTGTGAATGGGTGTGTATGGATGTTTCCCAGAGATGGGTTGCAGCTGGAAGGGCATCCGCTGCGTAAAACATATGCTGGATAAGTTGGCGGTTCATTCCGCTGTGGTGACCCCAGATTAATAAAGGGACTAAGCCGAAATGAAAATGAATGAATAAATGAATAAATGACAGCTCTTATAAATTAAAAAGAAAGTCATTAATAATAAGTGGCTATTTTAGTAAATGGCAATCTTTTTTCGTATTAGCATTTCTATAAACATAAAAATGTCACTGAAAACCATGTCCTCTGGTGTGACACTACGTATATGCTCATTTTCGACAATTCCACAGAAAACTTGAATTAGTTGAAGGATCCCCCTCAAGTGACTGAAGCCCCCTGTGAAGCCCATGACTTGCACCTGTTCAGTTTTTGTCTCAGTATTTTTTAATGTATTTCACTTTTTTGAAACCACTATTAAACTTTGTTTTTCTTTGGTGTGACACCCCTATTTATTGAAAATGTCAGACAAAAATATTATTTATAATATTAATAATTAGCACTATATAAAGATAAGTGTGGCGATGCAGTGGGTAGTGCTGTCGCCTCACAGCAAGAAGGTTGCTGGTTTGAGCCTCGGCGGGGTCAGTTGGAGTTTCTGTGTGGAGTTTGCATGTTCTCCCCGTGTTCACGTGGGTTTTCTCCGAGTGCTCCGGTTTTCCCCACAAGTCCAAAGACATGCGCTATAGGTAAACTGGGTAAGCAAAATTCGTAGTGTATGAGTGTGTGTGAGAGTGTATCGGTGTTTTCCAGTGATCGGTTGCAGCTGGTAGGGCGTCCGCTGCGTAAAACATATGCTGGATAAGTTGGTGGTTCATTCCGCTGTGGCGGCCCCTGATTAATAAAGGGACTAAGCCGAAAAGAAAATGAATGAATGAATGAAGATAAGTGTCCAACAATAAAATCTCATGGTTATTTGTGTATTATTAAGAGTTGTTTTTCTTTTCTTTTTTTGCTATGTCACACCATAGAACATTTTTAAAGGCTTAACTATGTTAATTAGGCAAGTTAGGGTAACTAGGCAAATCATTGTATAATGATGGTTTGTTCTGTAGACAATCGAAAAAAAATATTGCTTAAGGGGGCTAATAATATTGAGCGTAAAATGTTTATTTTTTTATTCTAAACTGGTTACATTCTAGCCGAAATAAAACAAATAAGACTTTCTTCAGAAGAAAAAATATTATAGAAAATACAGTGAAAAATTCCCTGCTCTGTTAAACATCATTTGGGAAATATTTAAAAAAGAAAAAAGAATTATAATAATAATTTTTGTGACTTTGACTGTATATATAGTGCTATATAAATAAAGATGACTTGAGTGTTCCATTCACTGAATGAATTTGTTTCTTGTATTATCCTAGGCATGACATGCCAGGCTCGTACTTCCTACACAGAGGATGAGGTTCTGTGGGGTCACCGTTTCTTTCCAGTCATTTCTCTGGAGGATGGATTCTTCAAGGTTGACTATTCGCAGTTTCATGGCACTTTTGAGGTTCCCACACCACCGCACAGTGTTAAAGAACAGGAGGAGAGTTTGCTGCTGTCATCCCCCCTGACGGCCCCCTCTCTGTGCCACAGCGCAGGTGGGGTTACAGAGGGCAGTGGTACACTGGAAGGTCTGGAGCTTCAAAGCGATGCAGAAACTGGCTCCATCAATATTGCAACCCCCATGCCAACCACCAAACTGCCTGCCAAACTTCAGAAGCTTACAGGACGGGAGGCCCCCATTCGGGATGGAATGCCCCGCAAGCTTCTGCGCATGAGCTCGGAAATCACCTACAACCTGGGCGATCTGCCTGTCAAACTCCAGCGAATCAGCTCTGCTCCGGGCGTGGCAGAAGAGAGGCTTCAGCCAATCAGTTCCATGCTGAGCCCCACAGAGGACAGACTGGCTCCCAAGCTGGGCTTAATAGGCGGGGGGGAACCCATCAGCCAATCAGTGACAGATCTGCCACCAAAACTGCAGAGGTTGGCTGGCGGGGTTGGGGTGGGAGGAGTCGGAATCGGAGGACGAATGGATGGTCATCTGCCTCCCAAACTGAGAAAAATGAACTCTGAGAGGTTTACAGGCTTGAGTTTAAAATGACTTCTGCCCTCCTCTGAAACTGCAATTGAGTAAACGGGACAATCTATACTTATAGCAATTTATATATGGATTCAAATATTAGATTATCGCTAATCCTCTGCACAATCTGGCATGTTTTTACCACAAACAGCATGAAAGCAGAATTCATTCTCAACACTATTTAAGGATAATAGCTACCATAATAATACTATACACTATATAATGACAGTTCCATATATCTTTATTAGCCTGTTAGCCAAACTTGTTTTGAGGGCTTGCCTATATTACCTATATATCTTAAAATAGAATATCAATACAATTATCTGAATGCAATGTCACTGATAATCCGTGGTAACTAAACTTTTTTTTTGAAAAAGCCAATGGCTATAACCTGAGTTAGCCAATTGTCTTTTTTTAAGCTGTGGGTTGGTTATTGCGGATCACGATAACACAGCGAGAGATTAGTTACTGTGGTTTTTAGAGCTAAAATATCAGGCGCTGTGCATTTATGGAAAGTAACAAATTTTCGGACGAACTGACTCAGGTTCTGTTTTTGTTTTGTTTTTTTATCTATTGCATGATTGATCATTTCAGAGTCAAGCCAGATTATCTGACATCAAAGATTAAGCCTTAAATAATAGGAACCAAATGTGAAATACCAAACATTGTAAGCATTTAGTTTAGAACGTGTTTTAAGAAGTGGCCACTTTTTAAAGATTTTTCTGAGCTATTTGTGGAATAATAAGGCTTTCACATTTGGCTTCTAATACTTAACTGACTTTATATATAATGTTTTGTCAATGATTGTTTTCTGACGTTCTTTGTTTAAACTTGGTTGAACTATTTTCCTGACCTGAATGACTTGAGTATTGTGATGAGTAGGATTGATAAAAGCGGGGTTAAAGCTATCGAAGACAGAAATGAGCACAATGGATGTGTACATCCGTTTTAATATTCTTTATAGATAAGACTTTGTCAACATTTGTTATGGCTTTGTTAAACTCTTGTGTTTGAAAACCGAAGCAATAAGATTATAAAATGCAGTGGAAACTACTGACTGGGAAAAAATCTTGTACCTTTATGTTACGTTAACGTTAAATGGTTTTACCGTTTTTTTTCTAATTGTTTCTCTCAATACATTCAATTCTACTTCTGACAAATATTAGAATGGCTGTTGGAGTGGTTTATAATCCTGTAATAAATGTGTTGTGATGTGTAACAAGTCAATTAAAAACAGTAAATACCGAAGGATAAACCTCCACCTGAAATCACAAAATAAGTCCAAAATGAATCAGAGCTATGAGTGGGCCTGCCCATTTTTGACACATATAAGCTCATTGGTATTGGCAGAGGTCTTCCCCGCAAATAAAGCGGTTTGATCTGGTTTGACCCAGCTGTGTGGATGACTGGCAGCTTGCTGCCCGATGCTGCTCTTTGGTGGGGCTGGATTTCTTCAAATGCCCTGGGAGTTCTGTTCTATTTCTATGGACAAAATATACATCTTTCATGCAGAGAACGGCTAACTTGGAAAAAATGGCCTGGTTTTAAAGTCACTATGACAATTTGACAATCTTGTAGTATATTTAAATATAGTAGTATTTATTATAATTTATGACTGCACATCATTTTTGGGAGTTAAGCACCAAATGACCATGCCAACAAAAAACAATTATGTTCAAGTTGATTGGACAAACCACTTTTAAGTAACACAAATTTGTTGAAGATCATTCCACAATGGACATGAGGTTATTACTCCACAATGCTTTATTCAGACCAAACTTTAGATGCAGGTTAATTATAGCTCACTTTTGTGGGCTTTTCCACTGTGTTCCATACCTAGGCTAATACCTGGTTCTTTTTAGTACCTCAGGTTGAGGTTCCAAGCGAACCAAACCATTGCCAAAATATGACATGTATACACTGGCTGATCACCAATTGGTCCAAGAGAGTCGTCATTACCAGCATCTACCGATGTCATTGGATTTGTGACACGAGTATTGTATTGTTGGTTCAAGAAAAAGACACCTGAATTTTGGCAGCATTTTGGTCATTAGAAGAGGTCCAGACGTTCCTCTTATTTTTAGTTAAGGAGCAGATCCAATGAGAGCTGGATGGGACAATCCGGAATCAAGGTTTTTCAGAAAGTCACAGCAGTGGGGGTGCAACTATAGCCATAATCTCACCCAACTGAAGCGCCACCAAACTGCAGTGGAACCTTGCAAAATTGGGGGAAAAAGTAGAGCAATGATCTCATTTATTATCAAACATATTGTAAGTTTTCAGTGTTTTGAGAAATAATGAGCGGATTGTGACCAGTGATCTTATGGGCTATTTCAACAGACATTTGATTTTCAAAGACAACTTATTTTTGATATGAACTGCGAATTTCACTTGACAAGTTTGTATCCTACATCATTATAAATGGATAAATGGATGATCATGAAATATCCCAATTACTGTTTTACTGCTTAACTTGCATGTGTGAGAATATGAGTGATGATGGGTGGTCTATATCACTTTAACTTACAGTATATATAGACACAAACACCAATTTTACCAATCTTCTTTGTCTTTCTGTAGTCTGATTCTGCTGGTTTCAGACTGCTGACTATAAACTTTCCCGCATCCCTATTGGGCGCAATTGTGCATTGATGACTGTGTGAACCATTATGGGGATGGTCAAATGTATATTAACTAACTATTTTAATATTACCTTACCTTATTATTACTATTTAAGCCACAGATCAGTGTGAACTATTTTCCACCATTTAAAGGGCTGACCCTCCCATATCTTGTTTCGATGTCCTTTAATAAGGGGGTCAAATCACCACCTGTAATTCGCACTCTGGTCATAAAACTTAATCAACTCCTTGGATTATCCTGAGGAAATCAATACCAATTAAGCTAAAATTGGCTTAACTTCCTGTGCACTATTTTTAAAAACTCTTCTTCATTTCTGATTTTCACCTAATTCTATGCTCTTCAGATTATGCCAGCTATATGGATTTTGTGTTGATAGATTTACTGCATCAATGAATTCGATGGTATGATGCCAAAATGCATCCAAGGCTGTATCTCTACTATGCTTTGACATGTGCTGGCACCAGACTTTATTGGTCCCATTGCCACTTCACCCTGACCACATCATTCATTACTTTCTTTATTGTCTCCTTAAGGAGAATTTGCCCTTGAGCAGTCAAAAATACTTCACAGAAGTTACATACAAAGTAAATTACAATCAATTTGGTCACAATGCCCAGTTATTATTAGCAACTGTATTCATTATGTTTCAACCATTTTGCCTAAAGTCATCTTAAAACGTTTTTATTTCCTCACTGTTGCAGTTGGTCTAATTCTCTCTCCTATTCCTAGTTCCTCATTCACTCCCATTGGCTCCCTTTAGAAACAACATCTCTTCTCTTATAATGCCTTCACTGGTGTCACAAACATGAGATCAACCAATAGCAAACCACATCCATCCAATCAATTTCTTTACGTTTTTTCTTGCTTAAGAAGCTGCTTCCATTTCATACAGACTTAAAGTGACCTCATCATTTACTTTCCCTAGTGTGGTTTTAAACCTTTATGTGTTTCTTTTTTCTGTTGAAGATATTTTGAAGAATGCAGGTTGCTGGCACCCATTGGCTTCCATAGTAGGAAGAAGAAAAAAAATTCAATGTATGTCAATGGGTCCCAGCAACCAGTATTTTTCAAAATATCTTCTTCTGTGTTCAACAGAAAAAAAGAAACTCAAACAGGCTTTGAACAAGTGAAGGGTGATTTCTTTTTTGCATCAACTATCCTTTTAATCATTAATTAATGCAATGTAAATAACAAAAACATTTCACATTCTTAAAATATGCTCTTCAATTATTGAATTAAAAACGCACCCTTGATTTAATGGAACTGGCAAGCGCCACAAAAGAACTTAGCAAGAGCTCACGTGTGCAATTCGCAAGCTTTCATTTATTTATTATTTATAACGCTCGCCTTGAATAATAAAGCTCCTTCTGTAACAAATGGGCCGGTTTGTCCTCTCCGTGTACCCCAGCGGCTATGCAAAATAATGTGCTTTTTTCTTAAACGTAAAGTGTTTCTCCACTCATAACTGCGAAAGTCAGCTTGAATCTGATACAGACATTTATTTATTTCGCCTCTCGGAACAAAATGAAATGGGGGTGTGAAGTGCGAAAGAGACAATGCGAAATGTGCGCGAGGGTTGCGTTGGATATACAAGCTGCGGGGACTCCACGCAGTTCACCGTTAAATGAATCCCTCAAACCGACTTCCCTAAGAAACATTAACACATTACCTCTCCACAGGGGACCAATATCCTGAACTTCTGTCAGCAGGAAGCTAATTATAAAAAACCTGTGCACCTCTGTGTGTGTTTGAAAGGGAGCTGGTGAAATACAGAGAATATTATCTTGTCACTAAATGTCAGATCCAGATGAAAAGAAGGGTTTGTGAAGGTCAACCTGCACTGCTTAAAGAGCATTATTGCCGTGACCCCGTTCATCTCTTCGGAGAGCTCTCAAAAGCTGCCATTCCCTTTTAATTTATTTTCCCCCGCAGCCCGATGTCAAATGCTCCTTATTTCGTTTCATCAGTTCCATACTTAGCGATTTAATCCCGTCCTATATAAGATTAGCTAGTTAATGTACTTTCAAATAACCATTAATGAGTTCCTAAATTGTTTCTGCTCTCTGATGGTGAAAATTAAATCCCTCTCATTTAAAGGGAACTTACTTTGATGATGGAGTAGATGGAGAAAGGCTCGTACTCATTAATTATGGATAGATAAAAGCGAATCTTTTGTTAACGACCTCACGATTTAATCTTTGCTGTTTTGTTTCAATGTTGATTCAAATCTCCAGACGTCTGGGTCAACGTTATGTTTGCGTTGGGTACATATCAAATCAAAATAGCTAAATTATCCATTGCTCTAGGTTCTTTTCAATCTGAAATGCACATTTTTGTTCAATGTTTGACGTAATTTGAACTTTAATATGAAGACTGGGTGGGACGTAGAGTGGCTCCTCCCCATTTAAGAAAAAACAGCCAATAGTGTTTCTTTTTTATCACAGCTCTGCCAGTGAGAGTGACACGCTCAACCGAATGTACCAATCCGCTTGTTAAGTCATGACGTATGGAATACTGTTTCCGGGTCCAAGCCGCTACTCATTTGAATTGAGAAAATATTAGTTTATGACCCCTTATTTAGTCATATTGTCAGTGTTCTGTTGTGTCCATGTGCTTTTGTTGTCGTCATGTGATCCCTTTGTTCTGTTTTCCCGCTGTTTTCTAATGTTAATTAGTTTCACCTGTGTTCACCCCTGTGTCCTATCAGTTCATCATTACCCCTGTGTATTTATACCCTTCTGTTTGTGTCCTTCATTGTCCGGTATTGTATTGTCTCAGCCTCGATGTGATGTCTACGTGTCCCGTCTCCTCCAGTGCCCTTGTATTTCGTAAGTGTTTGTTAAATAAATTCGTGTTTTGTTTACTATCGTGTACCTGTGCCTTCATGTCTCCCATCGAGCGTGACACATATCGCACATTAAAGTCAAATTTATATAAAATCATGCTGTACACAACAGTCTGCTGCATCACAGACACCAATAATTTAACAATTTATAAACTATGTATCACTTTCTGGCCATCGAATATTAGGTACGGATATATATATATTGTGATCGCGTTAACATAACAACGCGTTAGTATAACAACGCTTTATAAACTTTTATTATTACCATTTGTTGAGTCTCCTCATACAGTTTGATATAGCACTTGGACCCGGAACCGCTTCACGTGATGTCACACTTAACAAGCGGATAGCATCTTGAAGGGGGCGGGACATGTCAGATACTACAAAGCATTTGATTGTTCAGAAGATTTGATGAGAAACCGAAGTATGAGGTGACCGCAAAAAAAATGATGATCCATTTAATGACAAACTGCAAGCTTTGTTCTTCTAAATGTGAATTTTGAGAGGGTGGGACATAGAGTAGCTCCTCCCCTTTAAAAAAAAAACAGCCAATAGCATTTTGTTTTTAATCACAGCTCTGTCAGTGGGAGTGGTTAAGCTCAAGCACATCAAACGAAAAGCAAATGAAAAGCGTCTTGAAGGGGCGAGGCACTGGAGCGCATTTGATTGGTCAAATTTGATGAGGAACTGAAGTATGAGGTGACGTGAATAAAACCGTTGATCCATTTAGGCGGAAGTGACAAACTATGTTTATATCAGTTTTATATCTTCAAAACGCAAATTTTATCACTGTTTTGGAGCACACTAGCTTATAGATATTTTAAAAACTAACAATAATGATACTGAACGTCTTATTTTAATTTTATGGCAACTTTTATTATTATTACCTATTTAGTTAGATAATAGCAAAATAATTACATTTTCAAGCCATTTCAAGCACTTTATCCAAAATCTAAGTGCTTTTCAAACCTTGAAAACACTAAAATTCAAGTGATTCAAGACTTTCCAGCACCTGTACAAACCATTTTACAGTTTATATTCGCTATATATTTGCTTAAGGGCTAGACAGACGTGAGGGCAGCATCAAATGTTAGAAAACAGGATGCTCTATTTGTGTGGATGTTCCCTGCAGGGACAGCGTGCTGTCTCATCTGAGGTGTGTTTCAGCTGAAGTGTGCCATTTACCAGCTTGTTGTATCTGGGTGATGCTCTTGAGACAGTTTGTGGCAGATCATCCATCCAATTTAGCACTCGATTGTTCTGGAGAAGGAATGAAAAGAAAGATGATTAGTTATTTAGCAAGGCCTTTTTAAAGAATATATACAGGCAAAAAGCTGATAGAAAATTACATGGCTAATCAAGCTAACTGAATCATCTCTGAACAATTTATCTTTTCAGCAATAATGTAAATATCATGTGTGGTAAACACATTAAATGAAATAAAAGATTGGTTACAATTTACAGATCTCATTTGTAAACATTGGCTAAAGCATCAAGTAACACGAGCACAGCTTTGCTAATGTGAGTTAATACAAATGTTCATGTTAACTACATTAACCAGTTAACTATTGGTAACGTTCAGTGTTAAGTAATAGCATATGCTGAGATTAACTAAGAATAATAAATGCTGTGATTTTCCTATTTAAAGCTTGACTCCTCTGTAGTTACATATTGTACTAAGACCGACGGGAAATGAAAGGTTGCAATTGTCTAGGTTGATATGAAGTACAAGGATCTATACTCTCATTCCAGTGTAATAATCAAGGAAATTTGGTGCTGTACCATGATACTAACTAGTGTGCAAGTGTAGGGCTTGGTGCTGGGGACTATTTTCAGGTGCTGTGTAATATTATTGCACCTGGTTCAGCTATGGTATGGCAGAAACGTTTCTTGATGAATTTATTCAAAATGGTGCAACTCAACTGCTTAAGTTGTAAAATGAGCCTATTTTCAAAAAGGTGGAGTGTTATTGCTTTAACACTATTGCTTTAACATTAACCAATAAACTTGTTACAGTAGGCAATTTAATGTTTATCAGCTTTTAATTGTTAGTTCATATTAGCCCAAATCTGAAAAGGTCTGATGAAAGGCCCAAACTTTGACTCTTGTTTCATGACTGAATCAAAAAATCAATTCTTTCTCCAATCAATTGCCAATTGCCCTACAGATCCCTTATGACTCTACATACACAAACTGCCTCTGCTCATGCCTCTGCCTCTGCTCATTTAATTCACTGGACCCAATTTGCAGCTATCCATAGCACTAACATTTTAAAAGCAATGCCAATTTAGTTTAAAACTCTTAATTATGAGACTAATTTGGGTCATTGAAATCAAGGCAGTAATCATGAAAACATTTTAAATAAAGTTTAATAGAAATATTTCTATAGGCTATATAAAATAATATAAACTGCAAAGCAGAGGAAGGGTGAATCCATGTGACTTCGGTGGTTCAACTGTAATCATACGAAGCTCCAAAAACACCTTTGTGCGGCCAAAAAAACTGTAAATATGACTTTGTTTGCCTATATGCTCTCTAGCCTATTACAGTTGTACTACTGAAATCACATGAATATTTATATATGAATATGTTTTTGGTTCCTTTTCTGGACTATGAACATTTCTGCACCATTGCTGTCAATAGAGGAAGAGAAAGAGCTCTTGGATTTCATTCATTTTCTTTTCGGCTTAGTCCCTTTAGTAATCTGGGGTCGCCACAGCAGAATGAACCGCCAACTTATCCAGCATATGTTTTACGCAGCGGATGCCCTTCCAGCTGCAACCCATCACTGGGAAACATCCATACACACTCATTCACACACATACACTACGGACAATTTAGCTTACCCAATTCACCTATACCGCATGTCTTTGGTCTTGTGGGGGAAACCGGAGCACCCGGAGGAAACCCACGCAAACAGGGGGAGAACATGCAAACTCCACACAGAAACGCCAACTAACCCAGCCGGGGCTCGAACCAGTGACCTTCTTGCTGTGAGGCGATTGTGCTACCCACTGCGCCACCGTGCTGCCCTTCTCTTGTATTTCGGCCAAAATATTTTATTTGTGTGCCAAAGATTAACGAAGGTCTCATGGGATTGGAACAACATGAGGGTGAGTAATCAATAACAGAATTTACATTTTTGGGTGAACTAATACTTTACTAACACAGTGAATAAATGGATGGATGAATGGATGAATGAAGGAATGAAGGAATGAATGAATGCATGAATGAATAATCTAAACAGGTAATTGGTGATACACATGAAAACTACTGTATAGTGATGAATAAAGGTGAAACATATAATAAGATAATGTGAGAAAATAAATAAGGAAAAACTAAGACCAAGCTAAACGTGCAAATAAGCTTATAATTGAAACACAATTCAACTATTATTTCTATGCATGTCAAAAATATTCCAAACATTTGATAGCATAAACAATAAATATACATAAAAAAGGGCAAATTCTGAGGAAAATGTTGACTAGTTTAAATCACTAGATGCTATTACTGCTTGTTCTTTAATATCTCTAGCAGTCAAACGTCCATCTTACCTTACTCTCTAAATTGAATTGATAGGTCATCTCAATAATTTTGTACATTAATGAGTGCTGTCACTGCAGTGGAGACTACCAGCCTGAGAAATGTTCTTTTAAAGCAGTGGTTCTTAGGACCCCCCATCCTGCACATTTTGTATGTCTTCCTTACTTAACACACCTGCTTCAGATCATTAGCTTGTTAACAGAGAGATCCATGAACTGATCCTTGGGTGTCAAATAAGAGAGATGTCCCTTTTTTGGAAAAGTTCAAATAAAAATCCTATTTAAAGGTTGACATTGTTACATTGTGCAGACCAAAAGAAAATAAAAAGTTGCTTTTTTCTAGGTCAACATGAGCTATTATCTCGTTCTGGCCTAACTTTGCTGCCTTGAAACTTCGAAGAGCTTGAAAGTAGTCCTAGAAACAGTAACAGTGCTTTGTAACATCACTGCACCTGCTGCAGCCATGGTACAGCAGCAAACGTTGTTCCTAGGTGCAAATCAGCCTAGAAAATAGCAACTTTTCTTTTTTTGTTGGTCTTAGTACATGATGTAACCACAGAAGAGGCAAGCTTTAAATAGAAAAAGTATCAAAACTCGTTTTTGACTTATTTTGAGTAAGATGCTAATGGTCTGGTGTGATCTGATTTAATGATTTATGCTAAGCGAAAAGTGCTGATTGTCTAAATAGCTAAAAATGAGCCTATTTCCACAAATAAAAGGTAAAGTTTTTCTTTAAACAAGAGTGTCAGCCTAACAAACAGACCGCTGAGTAGTGGAGTTCAGCAGAGCACTGCAAAATGTCAAAGAACGGAGGGACAGTTTGGTCACTTCTAGCTAAATATTGTATCAGCAAACTCCCAAGCCGCGAACCCACACGAAGGGTAGCCTACAGCACAGACACGAAGAGGCTGCTGAACGGCTAAAAAAGCATTTGGTTATTGGAGTGAAAGAACCGCGTGGGTGTTAAGGGCGAACCATTTTCTGAGGCATTGTGCAATGTGTTCGCTCACCAGTTTACCTCGGTGCCTGCAGGTCAAGAGGCCTTAACGCTCGCAGATACGTGCAATGCGCCATTGTGCACTGGACCACTTTGATACTTACAGACGATTGCGCTTGGAGGAGCTGTTCATGTGGAATCATGGGGGCGTTAAACCTTGTCATGGACTAACAGCAGCCCTGGCATATCTGGAGCCATAATGATAAGATCTCATCACTGTGACAGTTTATGCAACTGCCATTTCCCTCTGCCAGTCTCTCTATCCTCTCCCTCCCCTTCAGTTCTGCTCGTTCCCCTCACTAAAAAAAATTAAATAAATAAAAAACACGTTGAGAGAAACCGCCTTTATCGCATTTTCTCGGCACCTGCTTCAACAGTTGTTATGTGGCAAACACGTCCGTGTGCGAGGTCGCAGTTGTCATGTCACTGGCCGTAATAACATCCATTACATCAGACTCAATCAGCGCGTCCCCGGAGACGGCAGTCCATGATTAACTGGTCTGTCACCCATCATTTGACGCGCCATTTGTCAGTATCACTCTGCGGCGCGTCGGGTAGGGTAGTGCTTCAAACTGAAACATTACCGCAGAAGGCACATGCTAAGAGGACTGTGCTATGAATGTTTTAGCAGACGGCGACTGCAACGTTACAACAGAAATAGAAACAGCGCCAGAGTTGAAGGCAGCCAGGCAGGCACTTGGAGCGGGAGTACAGTATGGGAGCCGTTGCTAGGTAACGCCAGAGCCCCGGGCGCGCGCGCAGGAGCATCCTCGCGCCCCTCTTAGCGGTTTGTTAAAGGAAAATAAATTTGCATCAGCCCTGCTGTCATTAAGAGCTGTATCGTCGTCACCTTGCAACACCTGTTTCGCGGTAAATGTGCAGATCTACAGTGGAAAAATGATCAAAAATTACTTGTTTCCCAAAATCATCTCTTCTACGTCCATCCTGTCATTTAGTTCGTGAACGAATCTGCAGTTCTGAATGAATCGTTCTAGATCGCCAGAGCAAGACCCCCTTGAAAATATACATTTTTACCAGCTACTTTAACTTTTATGGATACATAAAGAGGCTATAAATTGTCTGCACTGCAGCACAGAGTCGTTCTTTTCCGATTATTGTTGATAAGCAAAATGATCCACTCCGCCAGAGCGTTTTCTTATTTTACTTATTTATTTTACTACTTTTTTTAACACGTTAAAATGGGAATGTGTCGATTCGTTAGGCCTATATGGCTGTATATGACCTCGCCATACTGTTTTGCGCACTGCTATTCATAAATCCTCTCCTTTGTCCTCATGGGACATCCAACGCACAGGAGAAGTATTTAATCCAGGTAATTTTTTGCATACCTTTTAAGGCTCGATCCCAAATGGCACACTAAACCCTCGTGGTAGTCCTCTGAGCCAGCACTTTCATGATGTAATGCCGCATTTACTATCAATAAGTCTGCTAAGAGCTCACCTCAATGTAGGCTCATCAGAAGTGCCTTTCAAGGGTGCTTGTGAGCTTCTGAAAGCTAAAATGATGATTGGAACACGATCTACATTCTTGCAGGCTTAAACCCAAAGTATACTTCGACCACCCGCATTCTATGAACGTCTGTGCATTACAAATGGGAAAAATCACACCCAGTAGGGTACTTCGGAGTACAAACATTGACTGTCCACTTCGAAGGGCCCTTTGGAACGGATTTTAAAGGGTACAACTGATGGACACTTTGGGCCCCCATGATCTTTTGCATCCATTTAGAAGGGTTAATCCCTTACAAATTTTGGAGAGTAAACCCTTTGAGGGATTAGGGCATAGGGATGAACCCTGGCCCAATCCAAAACGGCACACTTGTGCACTTACAGTTTTGCAGATTTACTCGTACTGTTTTTACATAGTACATATAGGGAAATTATAGGAAAAATGACTAGGGTATATAATATATAATGACATGTGTTCTCTGAATATCAAAACTAACTAAACTGTTAACGACAATAAAAGAACAAACTATAATCTTTACATTTTTGTCTATATTTTAGTGGTGAACAATTAGGTTGAGGGAATCATTGAACAGATTAATAAAAATGTGCGTTTATTTGTATTTGAAAGGACAATCTCGACAGAATGTGCCACTAAACAAATATTAGGTAACAGATTCAAAAGATTTAGGATGACTGAAAACCCCCATCACTATTATCTGCATTACAAAAAACCAGACCGTATTGTGTTTGGCGCCCTCTGCCGTTTAGATGAGACGGTGCATTTCTCAAGTAACCTTCTCATTGGCAAGTCCATAATTATATCGGTCATTAAAAGATTCCAGATTTAGCTTCTAGTTAGCAATTATACTCTGTTTAGAAAGCCAGCCAAATGTCCTATGAATCATCTCTTGCCTGGCCTTCTTAGGTTGCCCATAGAATAACATAATCCAGATATAGCCTTTTAGTGTTATCACTAGTGTCTTTGTCGCAACACGAAACTTGCAAATTGCTGTTGACAGCACATCGAAATAATGAGTGCACACAAAGTCGTGGTCATAGCAGTTTTAATTCACACATTTCAAATAAAACAAATAGAATTTCTCTTACACATTGTCTACACACACACACACACACACACACACACACACACACACACACACACA
>CAIGQW010055671.1:6559501-6616307 GCA_903798125.1 Danio choprae | reverse complement strand
ACACACACACACACACACACACACACACACACACACACACACACACACACACACACACACACACACACCCACATCCAAGCACTTAAGTAACAAAAGTAAACGCATCGATACATAAAAATACCTTGAACAAAGAAGAGGACCATAACATTTTAATAGGTTATAATAAACTTTTTAGTTGACTTGATACATTCAGTGAATAAGTATAAAAAAGTATATGAGACGACCCTCGGTGTGCAAGGATATCTGTCAGTATGCCTGTTGGTAAAAGCAGCATTATCTGGTACAACGGCAAGTCTACCCAAACCGCAATTTCATATCATCATTCATTCATTTCATAACGATATCGAATCAAGGTTAAACGTTGCCGTTTTCTTTAAAAGCTTAACTGCCCCAAATGTAATTTCATTATATTGGTTGAATTCGATATACTGATATATAGATATTTTTTGACGTGGACATAAAAAGAGGCTTTCTTCTAAGCCGCTTTGGTAAGAAAGCATCTGTAAAGGACATGAAAATGCAAATGTAGACTTGGCATGACATGAGGGTCAAGGCATCATAACTACGCTCTTTAAAAGCCATAACAAGATAACTGACTATAGCTTATGTCCCACAACTGCCATCAGCTAAAAGTTTAACACATCGAACACTCAGAATTGAATTTTAACACCCTCATGTAACATTACAGTAACGTGAGAAAGTAATTACTAGCGTGACGAGTCAAAAACAGGCAGTAAATGCCCCTTTTTTATTCTTTCCGGGAGTGGAGTTTTGTGCATTTACAGATTTCTTTACTAAGTGTGTAATGTGTAACTAAATGTATACTTTTCCTTGATTTGCAATACACTGATTATAAAAGGTGTTACACAGCTTTTATGGCAGGCACTTACACTCAGAGCAAGACCCCATAAGTTTGACGGCTACTAAAAGCACAAACACCATCTGCCAAAACAATGAGCCATCACACGGGTACAAAATAGTGATACGACCATGACACCTTTTCCCCTTTGTGTTTGCCATTGACAAACTTTCCCATTACCTCTACACAAGAACCACATTTTCACCACACGTTTTTCACTCATCGATAAAACTAGTTGTGCAGACTGCTACTCTATAAATATATTAAATATGCATTTAAGGATACAAGTGAGTTAATGGCTAAAATCCGACTATGCTTGGTATTTTTCCAAGAAAGCGTCTATTTTTTTAAGCCGACAAGGAAATTTATTGCTTGATGTTTTTTCGTTGTGAGGGAAAAAAAGATGCGGAGGATTGAGAAGACGAACACAATGACCCTGACATTTGGGGTGAAAAAAAAGAAAAGAAAATCACCTGCAACATGTTCCCTGAACACTGTGACTATAGCAAATAATTGGTTCTGCCTGAAGTTCAGGCCTGGTCCAAAGGTGGCGCCGGTGTACTACGGTGCGGCTGTAAGTCTGCTGGGATCCCACAGTGCTTGAACAGTAGGAGGAGGAAGGTGCTTGGTTTGGGACATCGGTGATGTGGATGTGGAGTGAGTCTGACTGCTCTGAGGCAAAGCAGAGAGGGCCGAATTGGGCTGACAAGGGGCAGAGGGTGTTGAAAGGCCCGTGGGCATCAGCAGGCCGTCCGAGGCAATAAGGCTGTGAAACTGGGAGGAATCACTGAGGGAAAGAGCGAGAACGCCCCAAGAGCCGTGAGAGACGTCTTCATCTTTGCCAAGCGGCAGATCAGCCAAATCTGCTTTAGAGTCGTCCATCTTGGTCAGAAGGTGAGGCTGCCTCTGTGTGTATGTGCTGTCTGTGAGATGTCCCACGGAGGATGGAGGAGTGAGGGGGGGCTGTGGTGATGGTGGTGACGGGGGGAAAGCGTCTTCGGAAGTGGGGAGCAGACTAGGGTCCAGCTCTAGGCTGGAAAGTGTCTCAGCAGACAACCGCGCGCTTAGTAGATCCACCACTCCACCCGGCATGCTACGACAGTCTACTCCTTCTACAGGACCGAGCTCGGCCATTCCGCTTAGACATGCAAGGGATTCTGGGTAGGAGCCCATGGCCTGCAGAACGCGAACCAGTTCTTCGGCTTCCTCAGAGGTGGGCAAAAGCTCACTGTTCTTACCTATACAACAAACAAATAGGACTATCAGTTAAAAAAAGACTGTATATCAACTGACTATAAATAGATGAAGTAAGAAAAGGGAAATTTGCACCAGAACGAGAAATGACATAGAAAGTAGATCTTATATAAATGTGAGAAAATAATATTTGTTTCCAAATTAGTCACAAAATATTAAAGGAACAGTTTCACCAAATAGGAAAATTCTGTCTTAAATTACTTGCCCTCATGCAATTCCAAACACATATTAAGATATTTTAGAGGAAATCTGAGAGCTCTCTCATCCTCCAATGATCCCCACTTATTCAAAGTCCAGAAAGGTACTAAAAACACTGTTAAATGTGTCAGTGGTCCAATTGGAATATTATCAAGCTACACAAATACATTTGTGCACACATTAAACAACAATAATGACTTTATTTAACAGTTTATTCTCCTCAGTGTCATTGTAGGGGTATATGTATACTTTGTATGCCTACATATTGAGGAGTGCGACAAACAAAAAGAGCATACTATACTGACACTGAGGAGAAGAAACTTCAATAAAAATCATTATTTTTGTTTAATGTGCGCACAAAAGTATTATTGTAGCTTGATAATATTCACAATTGAACCAATGAAGGCATAGGGTCAGTTTTGAGGATTTTTTTTTTTTTTTTTTTAGCTGTGTAAAGAGGATGAGGGAGCTATCAGATTTAATTTAAAATATCTTAATATGTGTTTTGAAAATGAATGAATGTCTCAGGGGTTTGGAACAACATGAAAGTGAGTAATTACATCTTTTTTTTTTTTTTGGCGGGGGGTGGTGGAGGGATTGTGAACTAAAGCTTTAATTGTTCTAAGCTGCACGTAATAATTCAAAAACCCACTTGAATCAGTCAGATGGATCTGTTACTGAACACTTAACTAGTATACTGAATCAATTTTAAGCAATTTCGTTCAGTGATTAAATATTTGAATATATTACAAAACAAAGTTTTATACATGCAAATCTAGACCCATTTTCCTTTAATTTTTTAAGTAATTTAATATTTGTATTTACCAAGGACCCATTACATTTATCAAAAGTACTAGACATATACAATGTTATAAAATACACTTACAAAATTTAAATGCAAATGCTTTATAATTTGTGAAAATTAAGTCCATATTGATACCCTGCTTCAATATTACCTTCAAAAAGATCAAAGTCCTGCAGGTCATCAGGGAGTCGAGGAAGAACATCAGAGAAATCCTCCTGATTCAACTCCAGATCATGTGGAATGTCACTGATGTCATTAGTGATGTCATCCGGAAATTCGTCCGCACTTAAATCAGGTGTTAAAGGGCTCCTGAAAAAAGACAAACAGACAATGAGTGCATTTACATTCACACAGAATGCGTTTTTCCATTCCATTGATTTTTAAGGATAGCATGCAGTTGATCGGTTACGCTCATGGCTTGTGTTTTTTTAGATGTCGTGTCAAGTTAAAAGAAGTTCCACTTTCATACACCACACATTGGAGTCAGTTCCAAAGCAGTAGACCAATCAGAAAACTCAGAAGCGGGACAAGCCTTGCAAGCTTTTTTTTTTTTTTTGGATACGTTCTTATAGACACACACACAGACGCAAACACACTGGACACTCACCTTATGCCAGAGGGCTGAGTGGGCAGGCACAGGATAGAAGGCAATGCCAGATTACCCTGGGGCAGAGCGGGAGGGATGGGTTTCTGAGGGCGCCTCTGTGCTCCTCTCTTGCCTTTCTTCTTATGCTTCTTACTGAGTGCTGGAGGCTTGGCTTTCTTCAGTGGCCTGTGTCGCTGGATCTGCTGGTGGTGGTGGTACGTTCTCCGGCTGAGGTCACCTCGGAGGAAATTGTCCTGTAAAGTAGCATCATGGTTACATGCGTCATCAGCAAATGTTTCTTATGCAACGAAGGTTATTTTTTTTTGTTCTCTCTCACCATTTTCTTGGCATGCTCATCACAGAGCGGCGTCTGGTGCGTGATGTCAAAGACAGGGATGGAACACTGAGCTCCATCTGCAAAGCGAGCCGTACAGCTTGAGAACAGCTGCTGAGAGCGGTTCTGAAGGATATCTACAGAGAGACATTAAGGACACTACGCAGGGAATGGAGACAATCGTAAAAATTTAGCAGACGGTATGTTTATAAGTCACATTCTTCAATCCAGCCTCTCTCGATCTCCAAGGCTCTATGTTGGATGTGGAAATTCTAAATTCACCCAAAACAAAACAAAAACGACTGGCTTGGTGTGTTTCGACCGGTGTACTAACAGCTTCAGATTATTAAAAAAATAATAATAAATAAATAAAAGGCTAAAATCGCATATTATCAGTCCTAAATAATATCTGAAAATAGAGTTAGTATGTCCCGAACCGTAGTATGTTAAAAGAGAATGCCAAAGGTTCACGAATGGTGTACTATTTCTGTTAGAAATAGCTAATATTGCCCACAATGTATTGTGTGTTGGGCTTGAATTTGACTAGAACTACAAACTCGGGTACAAAAATAGTGTAAACAAACTACAAACATGGCGGGGGCGCGGGACCAACTGTCAAGTAGAGAGGCTTTTGGTAAATTTGTTTGAATGACTATTAATTCATATCTGGCCAACTTGAAAATATTTAAATCACATTTTCAGCATTATATTTTATCTGCAACAACAATGTGAACTTGTATAAAGATGTGTTTGGAGATTAAGTTCTGAATGCATAATTATCCAAAGACCTGAGGAGATTTCTCTGTATGAAAGACTCGCAAATGGCAGATTAACCTGCTGCTGAATCTCCAAAATGGATGATGTGTCGAGATGATTGACAGGTCTCCTAACTAAGCCACGTAACAGTCTGTTAATGAGCAAATGTTCTGTTACACACTCAAAAATATGTACTTTTTTGTGAAGACATTTAGAACATAATGTGAATTGGGATGCAGTAAATGTCACATTCTGAATGCAGAAGAACAGTCAATTCTGTAGGAGTTTTGTGCACACTGGCGTTGACTCATTCTAAAAGTTTTGAGAGGATACGTTGAAAGCAGTGCCTGGTGAATGGTAAGGCTGAGTTTCTGCAGTTTTCACCTTTCACAACAGCCAAACACAACCCTGAGTCATCTCCAGCCAATGGTACTGCAGTGCTGTGGGAAAAAAAACACATAGGGAAACAATTACTGCAACAGGAAAACTTTAATAAATGCCATTGTGAATGCTACATCATGAGTGTAAATCTGATGTTTCATCACAATACGGTCTGATATTGAATCTCTTCGTAATACGATACTTGCAGATACTGCAAAACTTGCAGCAATATGTGATCCTTTTTCAGTGACATTAGCTGTTTCCATCCACAAATATTCAAGTTCGCTTTGGGATCATATAAAATACAGATTTATAGAAATGGCAAGATGCACATACAATTGAAAATGGCCATAAAAATTTATTTATCATTTTTTGTCCAATAAGAAAGCCTAAACGATCGTGGAAAACATTACAGATTACTTGATACACAACAAAAGAACTGAAAAAAGTGGCAGAATATCTTCACTAACCAGCAGATCAGTATCAATGCAAACCATCTCGAATGTTGTTTTAGGGCTGCACGATGTTGGAAAAATTTGACGTTGCAATATTTTGTTGTGCTGCGATATGAATACAATTTCACCAGATAGCTTGAATAGCTCTATTTGGAAAGAACTCATTAATTTAGATTGACTGGGTTTATTCTGGAAGGTTATGGGGATTATTGTAGGAGGATAGAAGTGAAATATTTTACATCGCAGTATTGAGGCACAGAAACTGAATGATGAAACGTAAAATAAAACTATATAGTATTTTTTATTGTAAAAATAATAAAAATACATCTTTATTAGTTACAAACAGTACAATTTCATGTTCCTGAATACTTTAAACTCTTGTGCCTGAATGTTCGCACAGTCACAGGCCTTAAAAACACACACAAATGATACTTTTTCACTGCATTATGGGTAAACTCTTCAGTGAATACAAAAATCATCTGTGTCCTGAACTGTGGCTCCTCATAAACTAAAATCCCAACATATAAACTCAACATTGCACTTCCTGTGACGTGACTACTGTGGATGTGCCCATTGCGATATCGATGCTGAAATGATATATTGTGCAGCCCTTTCCATAATCAAAGTAGTTTGATTAAATTACTCAGAGTCCTCTGAGGTACAAATATTTTACATAGGAAAAAAATCTATAAGCTTCCCCTAGTTTTAATTGTTTCTAATAAAACGGCAACAGCAGGCACAGGCACTGTAAACTACCTGAATACACCACCAATTTTTAAAGAATTCAGTAAAACTGCACAAGAGCACTAATCATTATTTCAGCTCATATCATTCAATATTGAGCTCATAATTATACGCATTAAGTGATTTACAGAAGACACCTACCAAATGTCATTTTATGTTCACATGTAATTTAGCTTAACAAAAGTTTAGGCCAAACAATCTTGTCAGACATATTTAGAAAAGACCGACTGATGACATAATAAAAGACTTTTAAGGATTTGAGAATCACATTGCAGCCCCAAAATAAGAATTAATCGTCTTTATTAAACATTGCAACTATCCTCATAAACCACAAGAATGGCTTTTACAATTTTTCTCAGTTATTTTAGTACATTTCTCAGATCAGAATTCAAATTTGCTAAACAGTAAATGCATTTCTCAGAACAACGCGTACAAATAGCAAAACACCATGGATTACCTACAAAAGCCAGTCTCTTGCTCAAAATCCTTAGTTCATCTCTCAAAACTAAGTTTCTGTCAATGAACATGTCAGTGCCATCAGAATGACAAGTCCTTGTGTCATTGTATATGGATAAGACAGTCAAATTATTTAGTCATGTTGTCAATACAAAAGTGTATTATGGAGGAATGTTCTGATGTAAACAATGGCAATTGTTTTTGCTATTTGTACTGTAATTTGTTGACTGATCATATGTGAACAGAAATGTGAACATAGGACAATCTCTTTTGAGATGCACCTTCATTAGAAAAACGTCAATATTAACCTTGGGAGAAATTTACCAGTTGTAGAAAGATTTAGAAAAAAAAAAGTCTAATGGAAATGTATAAATACAATATTTTATGACAAAATATTATAACAACTTGTTCAGCCATTTTCCATGTAAAGACTTGTGCCAAGAACAAATGATTAAATGTTGTGGGGGTGAGGCTATTCAACAGAGACCAAAATAATGCATTTTGATCAACCTGACGTAAACAATTGATAATGTAGGAAACAGCAGAAAACTGCACATAATCATTTGCATGGATGTACAAAAAAAGCATTTGCAACTTGTTCAAAGGAATGAGAAACTGCTTTTTTGATGAGCACAAGTGACTCAATGATGTGAAGATTAAACGGGTAGTTTTGAGAATTTTAATTCTGATCTGAGAAATGTACCAAAGCGACTGAGAAAAACTGTAATCATTTAAAAGAGAATAAAAATGTGTATTATCCCTTACTCTTTTACTTATATTTTAATAAGCATAGGTCAAAATATAAATGTTGTGTCATTTTCACATAGATAGATCTTTTATCCTATTATTACTATTGTAAATTTCAACATTTTATTTTCACAAAAGCCTTAAAAGACATTTGATATGCTCATTATGCTTATTACAAAATACATTTTGTAAATTGCTTTTGATGCAAATACCAAACTAACATGCCTCTTTTTTGACCCACACAACAAGCTGTGATACTGCATTTACTTATGAAATATTTTTTACATTTTTATTAGTAAGTATTTACAATATTACAGAGTTGACATCTTTATTTTACAAACATTCCATCGATGCATTAAATGAATAGTCGTTTAGTTAGATTTATCTCGGTGTATTGTTTTATCACTAATGCACATGTGTGTGTTTTCTTACCTGGAGGGTGTGGAGGTCACTTGATGTTGTTCCTGAATAAGCTGTGCGGTTTGGTGAGGTTCTTCTCTTGCTGCCTGCACTAGGGCTTTACAAAGAGCATGCTGGGATCTCCTCTCCCTCCTGAAGCCCCTCTGCTCCCTGCAAAGGTGCATGTGTTTCTGTCTCAGGTACGAGCAGAAGCCTGCCAGACGCTCAGCACGGGACCTGCTGCCACTGTCAGACAGGAAAGAGAAATCATCAGATCAGCAGTTTGTTTGTTTTAATCCACTGGTGGGTTGAAGAGAGGAAATAAGCATTCAGGCCATTCCAGAAATTTGAAAACTTATGAAACTCAATAAATAAGCATGTTGGTGGTCGTAACATGCATTTATATTAAAGAGATCTGTCATCATTTACTTCCACTTGTCCCAAACTTGTTTTAGTTTCTTTCTTCTGTTCAACACAAAGGAAGATACACTGAAGAATGTTGGAATAAAACAGCCATTGACTTCCATAGTATTTTTTTGTTCCTAATATGCATGTCAGTGGCTGCTTTTTTTCAACATTCTTCACAATATCTTGTTTTGTGTTCATTGGAGGAAACAAACTCATAAATTTGGAACCCCTTTATGAAAAATAATTCAGAAAACTTATTAATGGTGTGTACTTTAAGACAAAACAATAGCTCTGACATGATTTAACAAGTGTCAATATCTCAGACATGCAGTTTAGTTAAGGATAAGCCTTAACAATTATCTGTAAAACCGGGTATAAATCAGTTCAAATCATATACGTCTTATACTGACTTAAGACTTATCTTTCACTGAATAAAAATACAACTTACTGAACTGACATTTCACTTTAAAAAACGTATTGCATTAGTATATCCATTACACTGTTATTAATAAAATACACGCTAAATTTCACCGCAGCAAACTTGCAACTGGGCAGCAAGATTACTTAAAATTAATGACTTTCATTATACTGACATTTTTGATTGCAAAGCCATGACACTATATAATCATGCATTCTTGATTGTTTTGAAAAAA
Organism: Danio choprae; assembly: GCA_903798125.1. Taxonomy (NCBI): domain Eukaryota; kingdom Metazoa; phylum Chordata; class Actinopteri; order Cypriniformes; family Danionidae; genus Danio; species Danio choprae. Next base: position 6,607,272 of record CAIGQW010055671.1, on the reverse strand, counting down.
TCCAACACATTTTTCCAAAATATGTTTCAAAATAAGGTTTGTCACCAAAAATCATTCCATTTGCTGAAACACATAGAAAGTTGTGGCCAAATTAAGACTTAAAATCACCCCAGAGAGGATGAAAACATTCTCAACAGCACACAAGGGTTAACAAATTACTTTCAGCGGACCATAAATAACCCCAAAACCTGAAACGAGATTTTCTGCAGCAATATTACAGACGTGTTTAACATTACTGTACTGTAGGCAATACAACGAGATAGTAATCTAAGGCAACAAAAGTTTGAAGTGATTTTGGTTCTTTTGAATGGAAGTTCTCCCAAAAACTATAAGTGCAATCCACAACTGAAACATAATTTAGTCACATGCAGAAAAAAGGTGGAAATATATGAAAATATATATTCAGTGATGGAATAAAGGCATAAGCATAATTCAGCTTCTGAATCATGAATATTTGTATTCTGGTGTCACCATTGCCCAGGACCAAGTTTCAAGTCTATAACGATTTTATCACTTTAAATCACTATGTGTCTTAAAAATTGAAATAAAGCTTTTCCATATATTGCTATAAACCAGGGGTTCCCAAACTCTGTCCTGGAGGTCCGGTGTCCTGCAGATTTTAGCTCTAACTTGCCTCAACACACCTGCAAGAATGTTTCTAGAAAGCCTAGCAAGAGCTTGATTAGCTAGCTCAGGTGTGTCTGATTGGGGTTGGAGCTAAAATCTGCAGGACACCGGACCTCCAGGACCGAGATTGAGAACCCCTGCTATAAACTATTGTGTAATGACTTCAATATTGGGATATGTATTCACTTGTGACTTAAAAAGTTCACCCAAAAATGAAAATTTACTCACTACTTACTTCCCCTCAGGCGGTTCCAAACCTGAAAACTGTTGTAAACCAGTTGATTTCCATAGTAATAAAAACAAATACCATGGAAATCAATGGATACAAGTTTCCAACATTTTTCAAAATAACTTTTTTTGCGTTCAACAGAAGAACCTCAAAAAGGTTTGTGACAAGTAAAGTCTGAATAAATAATGACATAACTATCCCTTGAAGTGTATCATTAAGACCTCCTGTAAACAAAGACCCAAAGACCTCTATTATAATGTGTTTGGTATTAAACAAAGAGTATGGACTGTACCTTTCCTCAGAGCGCTTCTCTTGTAGTCTCTGGCACTGATATGACACTAGTTTCCAGTCTCCATCTTCCTCCTCGCTGTCTTCTGACCAGTCAAGCCCTGGAACACAAGCTGCGTTTGTCACGAAAACAATTCAATACAAATTACCCTTTAAATGTCAAAATCTCAGGCCACAGTTGCTTACCTAAATGTGAGTTCAGGTCTTGAAACCTCCCCTTGTGTTGGTCCATTAATCTATGTAACTTCTTCAAACACGGAGCTTGTTGTTGCATGGCAACAGCGCATTTTTTGTTTAATCGACTTTGTTTGTCATCACAACATGGTGCCATCCCTGAAGCTGCAGGGACAACCTTTTTGTCAAAAGCATGATTAAGGTCCAGTTTAATCTTGTTATCAGTTGGATCTTTTGAGCCCTGATGGGTGTCCTGAAGACTTGATGAGGTTTTGAATAATGAACCTGAACGAACTGTAGGAGTTGCTGCACGGGGGGAGGAGGGGATTATGGGTGTTTGTGTGGTTCTTCCAGTCAAAGGAGGAGGGAGATAAGAATGTGGAAGGGTTGAAGGAAGAGAGGAAGTTCTGAGATGGTTTGCATCCACACTGTGATCTTGCTGCTTCTGTTTATGGTTCAGAGTTTGGCCTTCTTGAGGTTTCTTCAGGAATGTGCCACTTGATTTTAGCATTTTTTCTTCCTTGCAAAAAGCAAAGGGATCCGAGGGAAGTAGACAAACCAGGGTGGGTGGAGGGGATGGAGGTAAGATCTCAAGTCCGTTGTGGGTCTTCAGAGCCAAGGATGGAACGGTGATATTGAGGGCCAGAGACTCGATGGTATCTTGTTTCTTCTTTCGTTCCTTCTTGGGAAGGACACCCATAACCTGAAGGTGACTATTACAATACCTGAGAGACAAATACACTGCTTTTAGTATTCTTTTAATCCTTGAGAACTGTTCAAATGTACTGGCCTTTCGTTATGTTCGTGGCTGTTTTTGCCCTATTGACTTCCATTATAATGACATTTTTTACATCAGAACTGATGATCAACAGTAAAAAGTACATTTTACCTCTTCACACCAGGGAAAACCAGCAACAATCAAGAATGCATGATTATAGGGTGTCGTGGCTTTGCAATCAAAAAGTTTCATTATAATAGAAGTCAATGGGGCAAAAACAGCCACGAACATAAAAGGGTAGTAAATTTACCCAAACTGTATTGTTGAATTAAAATTTTCAAAGCATCTTCCCAAAATATGTGTCAAAATAATATTTGTCATCAAAAATCATTTTACTTGCTGAAACACAAAGAAAGATGTGGCTAAATTAGGACTCAAAACATCCCTAACAGCACACAAAAGTTAAAACATGCAGATCATTTTCTTTTAACATTTGTTATTCCAAAAACATACTTGCGGTCGTGAGCCTTGGGTATTGGGTTGGTGCAGCGCTGGCTATTGTACTTGGCTACATATTCGCACTGCCTGAAGGGAGCAGTTCGGTCCTCGAGCACATGGCGGATGCAGAAAGCATAACCGTTGAGCCTGCGCTGCTTGCAGAGCTTTGGACTGTATGAGCACAGAGGCTTGTGGTCCACCTCCGAGTAGTGGATGTGTTTGCCTTCATACATCCCAGGGCTGGAACTCTCCGTAACATCAGCTAATGAATTAAAGGTATGTGAATGAGACACAATTATGGCAAAAACTTGAGTAATTTACAAAAGGTCAACAGATTATTATATATGATGGGAGCTGACTCTAAATTTGAGGCTTCGCATCATGAATGATTCTATCAAAGTATTCAAAGAATATGGTTAATTGCTTATATTTTGATTCTGAGTCATTTAAAGTCAAACCAAAAATAATACCTTAATACTTGCAATATTGTTCTGTTTATTAAACTCACACTATGCAATTTGGTCATCAGTTATATAAAAGAATATGGATTCTGACTGGCTGCTTGATCTTAATCAACTGTAGAAAGAGATCATTCTAAATCTGACTCCAATTATATTAAAAATGTCTTTTTACTATTCATTCATTTTATTCACAACTATATTCCTTTCTGTGAACAGGCCTTTAGCGTATGGTGTTCTTTTCTCTCTAACTATTTACTAAATCAAAAGTATGTGATATCTACACTTTAAATTACATGTAGAGTTTAAAAGCCATGTAGTGTACACCAGAATTTACTCAATCCATTTTATTAACCTCAATTGCCGGAAACTCCAGCTTGATCCTGAAGTTCAGCTAAACTGTATACTTTGCAGACACATAATGATAGCTAGTTGACATTTAGAGAGCATGTAAATCAAAGCTCTCAGATCTTGAATAGTGAGTTTCTAGCACTTACTAATGTATACAAAACCATAAAGGTTATGTCTCTATAATCAAAGCCGACCAGCTATAAAACCATGAACATAAAAATGACACACTTGCTTATCCACGTCAAGTGACATTCAATTTAAAAGAGCTTTCATTATATGCTAGAATCACCCCCGACATTTAACAAATCTGAACTCTGCGTTTCAAAGCACCCCTCAAAGCATGCAGTGTGTAGGTTACTCAGCATAAACAGCTCAAACCATTAAATATTAAAGTGACAGGAAGACGGGAAAGTAACCCCTGTTTCAAGCAATCAATGACACTTTAAAAAAAAAAGCTGGTGTAAGCAGAGCTTTTAGCAGGTGAAGCACTAAATCATAAAATGATGGCTCATAAAAGTGTTTGGGCAGAGTACAATACGTTTGACATGCAAAGCAACTTTGAAAACGCAAGGGGACGGTGGACAACCCGCCTACTACTCTATCATGTACTTGGGCAGCACTATCAGTTACTTTTGAGGCAAGGATTGAGCAAGTTGAGTGTAGCGCCGAAGTAACACTTTTGATTCTTTTTACGGAAAGATACGGCCAAAAAATGTAAAGCGGAACAATGTTATTCTTTACTGCGACGTAGAAACATTTTGGACGTATTTTGAAACTTTGTAGCGTTTGTCGGAATACTTATTTAAGTGGCTAAGCCACTCGGGACCGATAATAAGCAATAATAGCCGTCCACCGAAAATACGCCTCGTCGACTACCGGAGACGTTTGGAAGTTTCGGGGTTCTTAAATTTGAAGTAGTTCTGCGCATTTGCGTTGTAATAATATTACAAGAAACCCGGTATCCGATACACATTTTGACAACAAATGTTACTTTATTTGTGCGTAATTCGTAGTTACCGTTGGCCTCTGAAACCTTCCGAATCCCCCCGAGTCGAGTAACGAGGCACCCGTCTTCCAGTGCGCGATAAGCGGGCTTCCGCCTTTACTTGAGTCCGATGCTTCCCGGCAGCCGCTCAGCCTCCGGTCGCTGCGGCCTGTGCTAAACAAGCTACGCTGATCTTTTCATACGGTCGACGGCTACTGCTCTCAACGGGGCTATTCAGCCTCTACCTATCCACTCTCCGCTAGCGGAATTACTTTTTAACGCATGCATATAATTTTATACGAATCCTACAGGCACATCTTTGTCGATTATTGTAATAAAACTAGCCGTACACAAGGAGAAGGGGGTGTTGGTTTAGTCATCGGATGCGAGGCTTCTTACAGCACAACTACAGGCACTGGGGGGACATGACAACAGCCAACAGTGCAACAACAACCTCTGCAACCATTTTGGAATTCAACTTTGAATGTTCATTGTCGGCTTTTAAAAAGATGACAAACCTCACAAACACAGAATGCAGATTGAACATTTGACTGTCCGTCTGTCAGAAGTGTTCAGACCGGCGAGAAGTTTTATTTAAGCCGCACACATTGATTTTAAGTTTGAGGGATCTCCCCCAAAGTCTTTTCCGACAGCCTCCTCGTACGCGTCTCATCCATGCCTGGAATGACATCACCAACTTCAAATTCACTGCAATCTCGCGTGCCAAGATAACATTAGTTTGTGTCAATTTTTCTTTCGCTGCTATATCCACAAATTGCTATCAAGACAACAAAGCTCGAGATAAAAACTCTGAAGCAGGTGTTAGTGGGTGCAAAGAGATTTCGAAGTGTCTAAAGGTTGCCCCCTATCAATCCTCTTCAGTGATGTCAGCATGATCCTGACACAGTTGCAGAAAAATTGTATGCAAAAGTGTTAGACATTAATAATGATCAAATGTTTCCATGCCCAAGAGTAAAGGAAAAAAAAATCAAAGATCAATCCATTCATTTGCTATTTAAGAAAATATAATGAATTAAAAATAATTCAACAACTACAGTTTGTTCTGTGCATTACACTGCGCTTAAACCCATAAAGGGATAGTTCACCCGAAAATTCATTTACTCACTCTTTACTTGTTCCAAACCTGCTTCTTTCATCTGTTGAACACAAAATAAGACATTTTGATGAAAGCTGGAAACCTGTAGCCATTGACTTCAATAGTAGGAAAAACAAATGAATGGTTACAGGCTTTTTAAAGCTTTGTTCAAAATGTCTTCTTTTGTGTTCAACAGAACAAAGAAACTAATAAAGGTTTGCAACCATTTCAGGGTGAGTAAATGTAAAAAGGAAGCACATTCTCCTCACATTTTCATTCTAGCCTCCAAATAAACTGATTTTCCACTGCGCATGTACTATGAATACCCAGCGATGTAAATGGCGACAATAGTATATTGATATAATACATTTTTATTCATCATAATAAGAGCTTTCCAAAACAAAGCAGACCTCATTCAGATTCATCGTGGGAATGAAAACTTTACAACACCGTTCGAAGCCTATTTAAATATGAGCACGTTTAATTAGGCTTTTGTGAAGCCCGTGCAAAAACACACAGAGAGCGGAGTATGCAGAAACTCGGGTATGTGTTCGTTCATGTACTTGAACGATGTCCTACTCTTGTGCGTAGTACTATGGACAGATTGGTATGCCTGAAAAGGTTTTAACAAATTGAGGGCTCATCGACTGCTGCTGCTCCCTCCGTCACAGCCTTCACACACTTGGCCATTGTCGGAGAAGCTCTGCTGATGGGGTCTGTGGAGGAAGACAAGCAAAGACAAAAATAAATAAGTTGATAGACATACATTTTGGATACAGGATTACATTCTTGCATTAAAAAAATAAAATTAAATGAATATATGTTATTTTACCTGTCATGTAGAAATCCTTTACTGTGAGCTGAGGAGGGACAAGAGGAGCTGCAAGCAAAGACTGATTCACAGCCTGAGGAGAAAGAAGGACATTAGTAATCTGTTCAAACAGTGCAGATTTGTACAACATTTGTACTTGGAGTGGAAAAAAAACACTTACATTTGAAAGCTCATGGGCCTGTTTGAAGTAATTGGCTTCCTCTACATCATCGTATCTCACCAGGTTAGGAGAAACCTCAGCCAGCCTTCTCCTTACCTCATCCAGTGTGTCATACGGCAGTGTGACTCCTGCCAACTGAGTACACAACATAAGAATCTATACTAAACAACATGCACATTATTCTTCAACGTCTTTATTTATATAGCACATTTCAGCTCTAACTTATGGACATGCACAATTGTGAGTTTATCTCTTCAAATTTCCTCTCTAATTATGTAGATCTTAGAGTTTGGATCTCATAATAGTAAGCTGTAAACTTGTATTTACGAGTTAATTTAAGAAAGGAAAAAAAAAAGTACAATTCCGTGTTTACAAAAAAAATATATATAGTCACAATTGTGTTTAGCTGTAACTAAGATTTCTGATCCAACTACTCACAAATGATTTTCCTTGGAATTCTGAGTTGTTCTGTTATTGTTATCTTACAATAAAAAGGTTTGATTTTTGCAGTAAATTTTTTAGAGCTGACATAAACTAGCTTTTATAACAGCCCACAAAAGAGTTCTGTTAATCTATATAACAATATGAGGAACAAGGGGTATGTACAGTTCACCAAAAAAATAATTATGTAATAATTAGTAAATTATGAATAAATTATGATTTATTCATAATTTACTTGTTTCAAAATATTTTGAGTATATTTCTTCTGTTGAACACAAAGGCTGATATTCTGAAGAATATTCTGAACAGCCGTTGGCTTCCATAGTTCCTACTATGGATGTCAATGGCTGCTTTTTTCCAATATTCTTCAGAATATCTTGAAATTCATAAACGTTTTGAACCACCTAAGTGTGAGTAAACAGTGAGGAAATTAAATCTTTTGGCTAATGTATCCCCATCAAGTACAAATTATAATAAGTATACCTCAGAAATGGCACGCAATATCTTCCAGTCCTCACGAGCCAAACCAGGAGCAGTGACTGCCACCCTGGTCTGCTGGGCACGGCCCTCTGTATTGACGTAGGTGCCAAACTTTTCAGTGTACGCAGCACCAGGCAAGATGACATCAGCAAGAGGTGCGCCTACATCACCATGGTGACCTGGACAAGCATTTGATGCCGTTAAAACCAAAGTAATGATTGAATGGAAGCTGCTCACCTTTAAATTGCATATTGCATATAACACAAAAAGTACAACTGTGTTTACTGACCCTGGTAAACAATAAAGCTATCTTTGGGCATGTCTGCTCTGGTGATGCATCCGGCATCAGCTCCCAGGAGAAACAGCACTTTGGGAGGGTTCTTCCGAATGGCATCAACACCAGGTTTATAACCCAAGTCCAGGGCTGCCACTTGACTGGCCACCCTACAAACGTGTATATAATAACATCAGATCTTGTGAAAAGAAAATGGTCTACATACCCAATTCTTTTAAATCACAGAGAACATCAAAACTGAGACAAAGTAGGCAATGGCTGACCTGTGCAATACATTAAGAACCTTCCATCCCTCCTCAACACCACTGCTGGCCCGAGCATTTTGAGCAATTGTGGACACAGCCTTTAAGATGCCTGCCCCATCATCCCTCTGAAGAGCAGAGCTACCCACTACTACGATAGGCTTTTTGGCTTGGCCGAGGTCCTGAAATACAAACTCTAATTAAATAGGTAATTTCTGATGTCATGCTTGGGGACAATTCATGTCATCTAAAGCTAGTCAGTTAAAGCTAGTTTAAAGGATTAGTTCACCACAAAAATCAAAGTTCTGTTATATAGAGTTCTTGCCCTTATATAGTTTTAATCCCTCAGAGACCTTCGTTAATTTTGGAACACAACATAAGATATTTTAGATGAAATCAGAGACCTCTCTCATCCTCCACAGATGGTCCAACGGTCCAAAGACGTTCAACATTCAGAAAAGGAAGCAAAAACATTGTCAAAACATTTCCTGTGACTTCAGTGGTTCAACTGTTATCATAGGAAGTTCCAAGCTCCTATTGTAAAAACTATTTTGTTATCCTATGTCTTTTGCATCAGATTTGAGTGTGTTTTTACTATGGGAAATATGACATTTGCATTTTGCACTAATCACTCTAATGAAAATAGGTTGTGTTGCCTGAAGTAAACGTGTACCCTGAACTAGCAATGAGAGAACATATTGGTGAACAAAGTTGTTTAAATGTTTTATTTCTATTTGATTCATATGATTGCAGTTGAACCACTGAAAGAATGTTTTGACATTGTTTTTGGTTCCTATTCTGGACTTTGAACATCTCGGGACTGTTGCCATTAAGGAGAGAGCTCTCGGATTTCATCTGAAATATCTTAATTTGAGTTTCGAAGATGATCAAAGGCCTCAGGGGATTGGAACAACACGAGATCCTTCAGAATTAGCAGAATTTGCATTTTTGAGTAAACTAAACATTTAACGCTAGCAAACTTCAACAACACCATATAATGCTACCTTGCAGAAAGGATGTGTTCCAGCAGCAATGTCCTGCAGAACCTGCGTGGTTTCACCCAGATGGTTGTAAGAGTAGCTCAGATCCACATCATGACCCACCATGGCCACTTGTAGCTCATTATGCAACCAACTGAAAAATGGGATAAAAAGAAAACGGCAAGGTGGAGTGAAATGACACCCGGTTGTCTGGTTAAAACGGTTGCAAACAGCAAGCAGTAGTTATACCTCTTGCGGATACGAGCATTGAAGAGAGGAGCCTCATAACGAGGGTTTGTCCCAATCAGTAGCAGAAGGTCACACTCCTCAATACCAGTGATACGGCTGTTCAAGAGATAATTGGAGCGCAGGTCGGATCTAAGGAGCCAAGAGAGCTGAATTAGTTTAAATGCTTAAGGAATAGTTACGGCCAAAACAAAGAACAGTCTGTCATTAATTGTGACAAGAAACCAAAATATTTTAAACAATGAATGAAGATATTTCCCTCCATTAAATGTCCATTACACAATTATTGTCAATCTTTAAAACCATTCATGAAGATATTGTAAAAGTAAACCACTTGGAATTCAAAGCACAAATGTTCTTGTTTAACTGGTGTCAAGCAGGACTGTATGAGCTGTTGCTTACCATATTTAAAGTGCTATTTCCATATTTAAAGTGCTGATGAATGTTTTATGTAAGTAAATTACATCTATTCATCAAGTGACCCATAAAAACAGCTTGATTCATATTGATTATTTTATAAACTTTAAGTTTGGGCTTTAATGAATGTAGAGAAATCTTTTAGGTTAAAATTCAAATGAGCATAATTTTGCATTTCAAAGATGACTGAAAGTCTTTCAAATAATCTGGAATCATTTACTCAGCCTCAAGTCATTCTAAACAAATAAGAAATAAAAATTAAAAAAATTCAGAATGCAAATGAAGATTTTAAATGAAATTTTGGATTCTTATCACCCATGACCGATGCTTCAAAATGTAAATTGAGTGGTTTAAACCAAGAATGTTAAAAAGACATGATTAGTTTAAAAGATGAACAGATTTATTGTAGGATTTTATTCTTAAATAACAAAAAAAAGTGTCATTGTGACTGAAATAAAGACAGACACTGGTAATTGAGTTTCAAGATTGTACGAGGACTCACCCAGCACCAGCCATTGGGAAGATCTCCTCAGTGCAGAGGGACTCACTGTCCAGTTTGTTTAGTAGGTCCTTCAGAGCCACCAGTGCCTCAGCGTCCACCATCCCACCAGCAATAGCTCCAATCTCAGAACCTTTAACTCCCTGGAGCTGCAAAACCACGCAAATCACAACTGCTCAAATCTATTGTCTACAAATGTCACAATGTATCACACTAAACTGATTCTTGTATGCTTAGGGTTTATAATATGCAGTCACTCACTGCTCCAGCCACACGTGTCAGGACATCTTCCCAGGTGGTGGAAACCAGCTGTCCACTGGCATCCTTCACCATGGGCTGGGTCAGGCGCTGCCTCTTCAGCCCATCATAGGCAAACCTTAAAGATGGTGACAGCAGGCTAAGCATTAGTGTGTGAACCAGAGGTGTTTTCACATTTAAGGGGACCTATCATGCTACTTTTTACAAGATGTAAAAATAAGTCTCTGATGTACCTAGAATTTGTATGTGAAGTTTCAGCTTGAAATTTTTTTATAACCCTTTGAAACTGCCCCTTTTAGGCTTTCATCAAAATTTTGCCATTTTTGGTGACTGTCGCTTTAAATTCATATGAGATTGTGCTCCCTGGCCACTGTTCAAAAAAGGGCAAGGCGACAAATGCCTGTGTCAGCATAGCAGTAGATTAAAAAACAGGAGTAACGTTATCTCTGTGAAAAAATGAAAATGTCAAAAGAATTTGCTTAGAAGAAAGTAGTCTTTGGAGACTACAGTGTTCATTAGTGCATCCTAAAACTCAACATTTATAATGCCTCTTAGTCGCTGACATTGTTTCTGAAAACTCTTCATGGCGGACAGCTGCTTCTCACTCAGGGCTGTCTATGAGAGATTGTCACTAATGGGTGGTGATTCAAGGTCTTTCAAGGACATTTTAAAGCACCAATTATTGATAAAATGTGCATTATAATAGTTAGGATTTTTAAAATAAACATTTCTCAGTTTTTTTCTAAATTTGACAGTGCAATTGTTGAAATAACACTATAAACAATTTTATTTCAAATTGAATTCAAGCACTTTCAAGAACCTGTGTTTGTTTTTAGGTACTTTCCAGGCCTTGAATCCATATGTCTGAAATTAAAGCACTTTCAAGAACTTTCAAGCATGGGAACTCTACATGTATAAAGGGAGAATGTCAATCAAAGTGTTTCGGCTGAGTTTTTATGAAATGTGGTTATAAAATAAAATGAATGTTTACCATTCGACACTGGCTAAAGTCACACACTGTTGCTACACTTAAAACTTCTATAAACCCCTTTAAAGAGCTCATGCGCTCACCTGGTCTTGTCAGATATCCATTCCTCATTGACATCTTCGTTCATACGGGGCAGAATTCTCATGACTTCACCACTTCTGGTGCTCACCACAATGTTGGAGCCAACAGCATCCAGCACATCGATGGACTCAGTCTTTCTGTAGACACGTGAGAAAAGCATGTTTAAAGACAGAAAAAAATGCCCAAATATTCAAGCAACCCACTGTTAAAAGGTAGCGTAATTAAAAACTAAAAGATCAAATTGAACAAAAGGGCAAACAATCCAATCCTCGGATAGTACCTGGTCTCCCAGGGTCTTGCAGTGAAGGCATAGGGTTTAGATGTCAGCGCTCCAACAGGACACAAGTCGATTATGTTACCAGACAATTCAGACATGAACATCTTCTCCACGTAGGTACCAATCTGCATGTCATTACCGCGTCCTGTAGTTCCCAGGTCCTCAACTCCAGCAACTTCACTGGCGAAACTGCAAAGGCACAAATAAAAATATTTAGATTTTGTAGAAAAAGATGCATGACCAGTGCCATTACCTTCATTGTGTAGAGCTTGAAATATTTTTTAAATATGAAACAGCTTTCCACAAAATAAAAGTTGACACATTTTTGTTGAGTAGCATTACATACAATATATGAGCCATAAGAAAGACACTGGAGAATTATGGAGCTCATACCCAAAGACCAAAAATACATGCTGACATTTATATGGTAAAAAATAAGAAGAAATTCTAATCGTATATATTGTAAATATTGTAAATGAATGATATCTTCATAAGAGTATTATATACGTAAACGTCTCATAGCATATTTACTATTACTCTTATTATTTATTCATTTTCCTTCGGCTTAGTCTCTGATTTATTAGAGGTCACCACAGCGTAATGAACCGCCAGCTTTTCCAACATTTGTTTTATGCAGTGGATGCCCTTCCAGCCGCAACCCAGTACTGGGAAACACCCATAAACTCTCTCATTCACACACGCACTCATACACTATGGCTAATTTAGTTTATTCAATTCACTTATACCACATGTCTTTGGACTGTGGGAGAAACCAGCGCACCCGGAGGAAACCGAAGCGAACACAGGAAGAACATGCAAACGCCACACAGAAATGCCAACTGGCCCAGCCGGGACTCCAACCAGTGACCTTCCTGTTTGTGAGGCGACAGTGCTAACCACTGTGCCGCCCCGTTATTATTTATCATCAAATAATAAATATCACAGAGTATATACAAAAATCAGAGAGTCTCTTTTCAAGACTCTCTTTCAATATACTTGTTGGTTTCAACTGGTAACATCTGCAACATTTTAATTTACACTATATTTACTAAATACTAATTGTAAGAAACAAATCCTAAATTAAAACATTATTCAATAAATAATGTCAATTAGAATAAAAATGCTAATCCAGCAGGTGGCGCCTAATACAGCAGGGATAACAGTGTTGCCTTGGTTACTACAGTAACAAAACAGCATAATGTCAAATCTAGCAGGGTTTTTTTTTAATCGATTTCATGACCTACACAGCATCCCAATATTCGCAGATTAAATTCAGGCAAACTTTAGCATACAACTGTACATTGTATAATCAAAAAATACAAAAAATTTAAATGCCTTGTAAAATAGCATTTAAGACGTTAAGGACCTTAAATTTCTCTAAACTGATTTATGAAATTGTAATCCTTTTTAGACCCCACAGACACCCTGTATCAATAAAATATAACAATTAATAATTCAAAGTAATTCTTAATATTGTTTTTACACACAAAAAGAAAAATGTTTTTGTGCAAGAAAAAAGTATATAACCACTAGTTCAATTGGATCATCATAGGGTGCACTCACACTAGGCTATCTGAACCGTGCCCAGTATGTTTCCCGGTTCATTTGACAAGTGTGAGTGCTCCGAATCGGGCCCAGGCACGGTTCAGCTGGCCGGCCCTGCCCAGTTGGAAGAGGTGTGCCAGAGCGCAGTTCAGTTGGGTTTGGCACGGAACGCTTATAGTGTGAGTGCAAAGCATACCTGAGCGCGAAACTGAAAACGCGACATCACATTTAAGAGACTATTTCATGAGGATTTATTAATCATTCTTACTTTTTAATGAACGCCAACGATCATAGTTTATTAAAGATACAAAGCCCTTGCTAATTATCACGAGGACTTTTATGATAATTTATGAGCGTCAAAAGTAGTGGATCTGTTCCGCAAAATATTTGACTGCGTCACTGCATCCCAAACCACTAAAATAATACAAAAAGATATAACTAAAGCAAAGTCCACTGTGCAGAGAGAGAGAACTTCTCCTTCTGTTAAACAGAACAGTCGCATCATCGATGACGTAGGCGTACTCTGGCTCGAAAGGTAAAATCCAATGTGAGTGCAGGCCATTGGGGGAGAGGGGAGGGGGGACAAGCGCGCTTCAGCACAGTTTAAAGCAGCGGTACACATTTTATGCATGAATCTAAATTGAAAATTAAAGCCTTGTTCAGACTCTCCAAATTTGCTTTGTGTATATTTGATTGAAATCTGATCATATTTCCAAAACGTGAAATATGATTTTTACAAATCTGTTTCAAGCTGCGTTCATAATGCATGCGTTTCTTTTTCATGCCACGTAAAACAGAAATTCAAAGGGCTATTTGTAGAAAACATGCTGAATGTCTTTGCAGAATCAAGGTTGTGCTGTTGCAAAGTGCCAGTTAAGCAAAATTGTACAATATATTACAAGTCAGCATTGTCTGCAGACTCTGCACACCTCCTCAATTGTTCAAAGACATGCATACAAAATCATACAACTCTGGGCTAAGATGTAATAATACAGTGCAATGGCAACATGATGTATTGCTGTAAAGTTGCTGTTGTTATTTTTTAGCGCATACAAATTAGATCTGAACAGTTGCAAAACACAATGTAGAGAGTCAATCATTTAGATCAGATTTCAATCTAATGCACATGTAATTAGTTTTGAACCGACAGTGTAAATGTAGCTAAAGGGGATAGTTCACAAAAAAAACATTTCCTAATCATTTAACCACTCAAGCGATTTCCTTCTTTTGTTATACACAAAACAAGTTGTTCTGAAGAATGTTTGAAGACATCAGCCATTGACATCCATAGTAGAAGCTAAAAATACTATGGAAGTCAATGGCTGTTTGTGTTCAACAGAAGCTCAATTTTGGAAGACATTGATGATGATTAAATGATGATAGAATTTAAATTTGTGGGTGAACTATCCCTTTAATAGACTTCCAACCCACCGAACACAACGGGTGCACTGTATACAGCGAGTCATGATTGTTTTGATGAGCGGCCCAATGTTCTTGTCTTCCACTGCCCTCTTGCCTTCAGTAAAGCGGCTTCTGTCTGTACCAAATGTCATCGACTGGTCCTGTATATCCAGCACAACAAGAAGATGATTAAAAACTGTATTAGGCATGATTCCATTTCCCAGTCTCTCAACCGAATGTCAACAGTGCTTTTCTGACCTGCAGATCGCACTCTCCTCCCTGATCACAGATTGGACAGTCAAGAGGGTGGTTGGCAAGCAAGAACTCCATGACTCCCTCTCTATCCAAGACGAAACAAAAATACAAATAAATGCATTGAAACATGATACAAATTTAATTTTATTGACTTCATTCTGTAATGGGGAAGTGCGCTTGCTTTTGCGCTTGTTTTAGAACTTACGATTCAGTTGCCTATGACTAGGAATTATAATGAACGGCAAAAAAACTGTCCAACTACTTACTGTACAAACATGTGTGTTCATAACTATAAATAAAATGTGGAATAATATAATAAGAAATATCAGTTTGCAACATCAAGCAGCAGAACAAGCTGGTTTTAACGTCTAAAAATCAATGGAAGTGAATGAGACCGGAAGTCTGGAACCAAAAAGATACCAATGGCTGCGCTCCACTCGTATGAGAAGAATAAGGTCAATAGCCATTTTATTTCTCCTGACAGTGATCACACAAAATCTCATTTCAACGCTTTTTATGAATAGCTACACTATTTCTAATATTGCCACAACATCTCGACTAAATATCTGCATTTTTGAGATGTCAGTCTAAACCATTTTAAGGGTAGACAATCTAATTATGTGTTTGTGAAATAATGATCAATGTCAATTATTATGTTTTATATTTAGTTTATGAAATCATTGTTTTTGTTTAGGAGTAAAAAGATCAAATTAGACCTGCAGGATAAGATTGACGTCCAAAACCTGTCACAGATTTTCATGGATTAGCCTACATTTGTATTATTTCTAACTTTTATTTTTATAAATGAAAACCTATATGAGTGAAATCATTTAATCTGCATTTACAGTGCTATTATTAAACTACGTCTTCAATATAAATAAGGGCAAATTATAGGGCAAAGGGCAATTTTAATAATAACAAATTATTTAATTGAAAATGTACTGTTCAATAATTATTCATGTTAGTAAATATATAAACGTACATTAACTAATGGAACCTTGTTGTAAAGTTGACCAAAATCTTAATGTTTACCAGCTTTGCTTTGGCCATTTTAAAATCCTGAAAAAACTCAGAAATTTATTTTGGCATGATTTAGTTCTTCAGTACGCAATTTAGCTTAAATTATATAGGGGTCTAAAGGAGGCACGTTATCCCATCTCACACTATACACTAATAATTTGTTGACAGCTCTGTGTGATTTGCAAATATCTATAAAGCAGGAGACAACACAAACCTGGCTTTACGTGTTTTCTCTGAGTTGGTTAAAATGTTCCATCCTTTCATGACTGGCATTGCACATGCAGCAACAGGCTGTTCATGAAGGACAAATGGAGAAAGCCATATGTTTTGATGACAATCTTGAATATGTGTGAGCAGAAATGTCATAATCATAGTGCGCTCAATGATGCATATTACCTTTGGGGCTCTTTCGATCTCCACCAGACACATACGGCAGTTACCGGCCACTGACAGACGATCGTGATAGCAGAAACGAGGAATCTGCACGCCAACTTTCTCACAAGCCTAAACAGAATTAACATGTAAGAATATATAAAATATACATGAAACGTACAGTTACTACATAAAATTAGGGCTGAGCAAAATGACAAAAAAACACATTATCGCGATATAAGTAATCTTATATACTGATAAGTATCCTATATATATATATTATTTATATATATTTATTTATATTAGTTATTTATGTTTATGTCTGGAAAATCCCCATAACGCTATGTAAAACTAAACTCATGTAAATTACAAAAAGGTATTACTGTAAACAATGCATATTGTGACACCACAAAATAAATGATGGAGCATAATATGAATTTATATACTTTTTATCTTGTCTATACAATATATATATATTGTCATATTGCATAGACCTACATCAAATTATTCAAAGGAAATGGCTGCTGTATTATTACCTGTAGTACAGTGGTTCCTGGCTCCACCATGACAGGTTTTCCATCTACAAACACTTCAACCATATTGCTCGCAGCCCGAACGGAGGTCCGCACTGTCATAAAAACAAGCAGATGTGAGAAAATGACTGACAAGACAGTAAAGTTGCCTAGTACTCCTAAAAATGAAGAGCATCTTGATTTTGAAAGGCAAAAAGAAGAGATGTATAGAGCAAATTACCATTGTTGGTGGTGGCAATGGAGCCCTTGGAATGAGCTGCCAAAGCCCGACTTACAGCTGGCAAACGCAACATGTCGCTGTAGGAGAAAATGCCAAGTGATTAGATACAAGTTGATCAGTACATTATCTAGGTTAACAATGGATAAACGTGCCACCGTAATTTAAAATACAAGGACACTGCAGTAAGGAACCAAAAAATAATCTTAATAATCAGAGTTTAAGTAGGGAAATTACATTATAAATTATAAATTAGTCACACATTAAAAACACTACATGGAGCTGACACTGACATAAGAAATCCTATGATTATAATGACAAAAGCCAACATTGTATAACAGCAATATAACAAATTGTTTGCACTCTAAAAAAAAGCACATATAGCACAATATTTATAAATTTATATAGTAAGATTCCATCTTAGTTAAACGCACGTGAAAAATTAAAAATATAAAACCAGTACTCTTGACATTTCAATCTGTACACACACAGGTTAGCAGGCTAGCAATCAGCAGCACAGTAACGTTAGCTTAGTCAAGGACAGGGAGAACGTTACTCTGAATTACCCAAGTTTCGTATGCATTTATAATGCCAGCATTCATTCACAAAGCAAACGTCTGTACAAAACTCTCTTCACACTTCAGTCTAGACGAAAAGCAATATTTAAATCTCACCTTGACGCTATTTGGCCTTCTAGACCAGAACAGCGTTACTGCCGTAGGTTCGGTTACGAGTGTGTACTCGGGAGATTTCGGAGATGACGGAAACAGCCGATGTACTTTTAGCTTTGAAAAAAATACAAAAATATTTTATTGGATCATTTAATTCTAAATTATAACAAATCAACAACAAGTATATTAGAAAATGTAGTTATATGTGATTTTTTACATTAACAATCCGTCGTATTTTGTTGACCTTTTACAATTTTTCATCGTCATTTCCGCTCATAAAAGCGGTTGTTTCCTTGTCTTATGTCACATTAAAAGTCAACCAGTTTACATGTTTTACGGGTCTTACTACGTCCGCAAAAAAGGTGTAAAAATTATCTAGCGATTCTTATCGTTTTGTGAAAAAAATAATTTAACATATCCACCGCAAAAAACGTCTTATTTGTGTACAAATGTATCCGTGTAGGAGGAGTCATGGCGTCAGACGTATAAAGACCATCTCACGTTCCCTTCTCGTTCCTTCGCTCTTCCTCCAAGCTCAGGACTCCACGTCTGTACACGAGGTCTCACCGGTAACTTCTCACAATGGGCTTTGGTGATCTGAAAACACCCGCTGGACTCAAAGTCCTCAACAACTTTCTTGCAGACAAAAGTTACATCGAAGGGTAAGCTTTTTTTGAAGGGCTTATTTGTGAAGTGTTCTTCAAAGCCTCCCTAAAATTCTATTTTTTCCATATGCAGCAGCTGTAATATTATAATAGCTTCTGGGTGCAGACCAAAATAATATATTCTCTGATTAATATACATATGTAGTGAAGTTATGGGAATTTTGTGTGTGTTTATATATATATATATATATATATATATATATATATATATATATATTTTGTTATATTTATATGCATGTACCCCTCCCCCAAATTTGAGGTTAAGTTGGTTTTATATTCAGACTTTCTCCTTTAATATTATATTTTCAGGAAAGTATTCTGTGCAAAACTAAATGGACAAATCATATTAGCAACCATCAAAGTACAACATTTCTTTAGTCAATTAAATGGTGCTAATGTTGCTTTGAAGTCATAATTGCATGCTATTTCTGACTGAATATTCAAAGTAGATTTGTAAACAATATAGGGACTGTCACAAGTTGTCACTGAACCAACTTCATCTCATTCTTAATCCCAAATTTTTGTAAGGTGCCACGTTTTAATGCAGCATATTCCATTCATGAACCGGTAACTGCTCATAAAGAAAATTTGATATTAATTATTATTTTTTTCTCTCTCCCCTTCCCAGGTATGTGCCCTCTCAGGCTGATATTGCAGTGTTTGATGCTCTGTCTAGTGCCCCATCTGCTGACCTCTGCCATGCTTTGCGTTGGTACAACCACATCAAGTCATTCCAGAAGGAGAAGGGCAGGTAATGTTCAATTCACTGCAGTATTTAACATTTAGCAGGTACTTCCCCAATACATGAGGATTATCCTAACACCATCTTTCGCCTGAGTGACTGATGTACAAATGTTTTAATGTCTGATTGGTGAGGCAAATGTCAGACCATCTCGACAGGTACACTTTTGCACGAGGATTCAGTGTTTTCTTGTGTTCAGCCTTCCAGGTGTGAAGAAGCCTCTTGGTCAGTACGGGCCTGCCGGTGTGGAGGACACCACTGCAGCAGCTCCTGCCGCGGCTGATGAAGATGACGACGACATCGATCTGTTTGGTTCTGATGAGGAAGAGGTCAGTTTGGTTGCTGAGCCGATTGTGTTTTGACACACTTGCCTGGTCTTGTGATGATTTATCTCACCATCTTTCGACTGATGCTGTGATTGATATCTTTTCTTCCTGAATACCAGTTAGTAGTGTCCAACCAGTCACTGGTATTTCTGCTTGAGGCTAAACTTGGATCTCTTATGTTACAGGATGAGGAAGCCACAAAGATCAAGGAGGAGAGGCTTGCAGCTTACAACGCCAAGAAGGCAAAGAGTACGTGTTTTGACGTTTTGTATGTGTTAAATCATACACTGCTGGTCAATTTTGGAAAAAGCAATTATGTTTTGAAGTTTATTTTATGTCCACCAAGGCTGAAATTCTTTTTAAAACCATTTTGTTGGAAGTTGTTAGTTAGGAACTGTTTTCAGGGTTAAAATGACATAATTCAATGTAGGATATGCATAATAGCCATTGGTACAAATTTGCTGCTTTTAATTGTGTGAAAACCATCAAATCCAAAACAAATATAGTGCCATAAATGGTTACTTGACCATAACGGGTAAATTTACCAGGATTTCCCATCATGGGAACAAATTTATTATTATTATTATTATTATTATTATTATTATTATTATTATTATTATTATTATTTTTAATTAAGGAATTTCACAATTACTGCAGGGTTCCAATGGGTCATGGAATTTCTGGAATATCCTAGAATTTTAAAATGTCGATTCCAGACATTGAAAGTCAGGATTATTTATTTTTTTCCCAGCTATATTTTATTTCCATCAACTGGTATTCCCTTACTGCAAGTCAAATGTAATCCCTAGACTCTACCTGTTAATTAAGTGTGACCTGTCAGGATGATATACATTTTAGGAGCTTTGACCTAGAAATGACCACTTCAGTGAGGGTGTTTGAGTAGATGACAGAAAAACAATGTAAAATTTGTGTCTCTACCATTGAGCTATCAAACATTAGTGAGGTAGCACTTTGCAGCCATGCAAACACTAAGTACTTTAGATCAAAAGATCTGTTCAAAATCGGAGGTAAATTGTCCGTTGTTCTCATAGTGGATAATAAAGTCTAGCAAAATGATATCCAAAACTGTCTTTGTGTAAAAATGAATCCATGTAGGAGGAGTCATGGCGTCAGGTGTGTAAAGCCATTTTGAGATCATGCAAAACACAAAACCGTTTTTTTTTTTTTTTTTTTTTTTTTTTTTTTTTTTTTTTTTTTTTTTTCTCTCCTCTTCCCCACTACAGTTCATGAAAATTCTGCTTTTTATTCAGTGAAAATCAGAGAATTTGGCTTTGAGTAGAAACCCTGTTAATAATTTTACTAAATGATAGATAGATAGATAGAAGGAAAAGCAGCCTTGGTGAGCATGAAAGACTTTAGAAACAAAATTTGATTCTGGATTGTTGACTGGTAGTGTGTGTGTATAGAAACATTGACTAGTTCAGTGATGATTTCTTATAACCATCTTTCGGCTGAATATGGTGATTGACACATTCCTGTCTGACGTATTACTAGTCATTTTAATTGTGATCATTTGAATTTCATTTCTTTGCATTACCATTGACACTCATATGTCCTGTACAGAGCCTGCACTTATTGCAAAGTCTTCGATTCTGTTGGATGTCAAGCCCTGGGATGATGAAACCGACATGGCCAAGCTTGAGGAGTGTGTCCGCAGCATTCAGTTAGATGGTTTAGTCTGGGGACAGTGTAAGTGGAAAATTATAGTTTCTCTTCAATGCATTTTACTGTTTACCAAAACAGATTTTCAAAAGAGTCCCAGTTGTTTTACTTATTTGTTACTCTTTACTTTTTGTTTACAGCCAAACTGTTGCCTGTTGGCTATGGCATCAAGAAGCTGCAGATCGCCTGTGTTGTAGAGGATGATAAAGTAGGAACAGACCAGCTAGAGGAACTGATCACAGCCTTTGAGGACTATGTACAGTCCATGGATGTGGCAGCCTTCAACAAAATCTAAAACCCCACAGCACAGAAGCATTAATCCAATAAAAGCACTTCAAATGCCGCTTTTGTCTTTTTATTTTTTTATTGTTATGCACCAGTTATTCAGTAGTAGTTGGCTAGTGCTTTTAGGATAAATTGTCTTTTTATAAAGCTTTACACATGAGTTTAACTAGTCAATTGTTAATTATTATTTTTTTATAAATGTATGTGGTTTTTAACCAATATTTAATTTATTTATTTTATTTTTTTGCAAAGTTCAATTTACGGGTTTGTGTGGACTCTTTAAATATTGGTAGGCTTAGCATCACTATGGGGGCTCCATTACAATACTTTACAGTTTGCCATATTTGTAATGTCACCATAAATTAAACTATTGTGAATATCCTAAAAAATGTGATGTTGAGGGGCGCGTAGAGTGTACAGCTCCATTGATTAAAATCCGCTTCAGAATTATAGTGGGCGGATTCCCGCGCTTTGCTCTTACGTCACTCCACGAGCAGACCTGTGCTAAACACGGATACCGATGGGATCTAAGTGGAATAACCTCTGTAATCAGGTGACAGCACGTCGAAGACTGCAGTATAATTCTTCATATGTTTCGCAGATCATCTTAAAATGATTGTTTATATCACGGTCCTGATGTCACAGTGTCCACGT
Source organism: Danio choprae (assembly GCA_903798125.1). Lineage (NCBI taxonomy): Eukaryota > Metazoa > Chordata > Actinopteri > Cypriniformes > Danionidae > Danio > Danio choprae. The sequence continues at coordinate 6,585,283 of CAIGQW010055671.1, read as the reverse complement.
TGTCATGCTAAGTGTCACTAGCTCGCTAAGTCAACTAGCATAGCTCGCTAGCAATACTGCCGTTTGTGTGTTGCTAAACAGCATAAGTTGCCTCAACCCGTATTTAAAATGTAAGCATTTTAAGAAACACTTGAATTGAACGCGGGTGTTTGTGTGGTAATATTGGGAAGCGCTATTTAAATGGCCGTGTTTTTGTGTTTAGGCCGGTGAATGTATGTTTGAGTAGTTCAAAGCTGGACAGTAAAGTACATTTCATTTTCATAAGTTTATTATTTACTTGTTTTGAAGTAAGTTGTCTTACCTTATTTAAACTGCAAGCTGTGTTTTACGTATGTATCTTTTGTTCTTGGCCTCACAGTGGCGCAGTGGGTAGCACGTTCGCCTCACAGCAAGAAGGTCGCTGGTCGCTGGTTCGAGCCTCGCCAGTTGGCGTTTCTGTGTGGAGTTTGCATGTTCTCCCTGTGTTGGCGTGGGTTTCCTCCGGGTGCTCCGGTTTCCCCCACAAGTCCAAAGACATGCGGTATAGGTGAATTGGGTAAGCTAAATTGTCCATAGTGTATGAGTGTGAATGGGTGTGTATGGATGTTTCCCAGAGATGGGTTGCAGCTGGAAGGGCATCCGCTGCGTAAAACATATGCTGGATAAGTTGGCGGTTCATTCCGCTGTGGCGACCCCAGATTAATAAAGGGACTAAGCCGAAATGAAAATGAATGAATGAATGAATCTTTTGTTCTTAACGTATTATTTTGTAGAAAAAGCAACTTCGTTTTAAGAGACCTTTTCTTATAAATATAGTATTTTTATTGTTGTTTATGTTTACTGTATGTTTAGATGCGACTTCTCACTTACTACACGTGGCTGTATACATAAATGCGGTGATGTGACACGGAACGGAAACACTTTCAATCACACTCTCTCCTCCATGTAGGTGAGTTTAAATATATTGCAGTAGATCTGTTCATTGATAGAAGGTTTTTTGCGAGCACTTTCCTATATACAGTGCTCAGCATAATTGAGTACATCCCATTTTGAAAATGAATATTTTTATCCAATATAGGCAATGTATTTTGGTGCATTTAAACGACACAGATTTATTAAACATATTTATTAAAATAATATTTTAGTCACCAATCATGTTTAGAAATTGAAAGATAATACAATTAAATTAAAGCAAAATATTGCAAAAAAACATTTCAACTAAATTTTTCAAATCTTTTGCTTTTCTTGATTTTTGCTATTTTTTTTAAAATTTGTATTTAATATTTTCCTATAACATATACATTTGGGTGTACTAGTTTTTGGACCATTATCGTAAGTTATTTTGTTAGATAAGCTCCAGATTTGGCTTCAGTACTAACTAATGTATATGCACAAATATAATTATTATTAAAAATATGAATTTACGTCAAAATTGTTTGTTAAATACACCAAACACCAGTAGTTGCTAGTGATGAAATTTTGTTTCTGCAAGGCCCACAGCGAGCAAATTTAAAAGTTAAACTGTAAATACACGTGAAATGCACGAACAGTGACGTAGTTCAAACAATACAGTGTGTGGAACATTATTATACTATGCACTGGTCTCTTTCTCTTTTTTGTGTGTGTTTTTGTGTAAAGACAGTACCATGCCCTTGGGGGAGGGACCAAAGCCGTCTGCTAAAAGTAAGTGTCTAATGTTAGATTTATGAATTTCTGATTTTTAAACAATCATTTAATCTTGTTAACATTCAAGAATCTGCATTTAATTCTAATTATACAACATTTTAGCACCAATTCGATTATCATTCATTCATTTTCTTTTCGGCTTAGTCCTTTTATTAATCTGGGGTCGCCACAGCGGAATGAACCGTCAATTTATCCAGCATATATTTTACACAGCAGATGCCTTTCCAGCTGCAACCCATAACTGGGAAACACCCATACACTCCCATTCACACACATATACTACGGACAATTTAGCTTATCCAATTCACCTATACTGCATGTCTTTGGACTTGCTGGGGAAAACGGAGCACCTGGAGGAAACCCACACGAACACGGGTAGAACACAGATTCAATTAGTCGAATCTTATCAAATTTCTGCTAAATAAGTGCCACGGACAGGTTGTGAGACATCCTTATTTCATGCATTATGAACAACACCATAAATAAGAAAACAATAACTAAATAATCCACAGATTACATTAAATGGGAAGATAATGAGGAATTATGGTTTTTAAGATTTTAAACAAGCAGGAATTTAAAGTATATTTATCTCTAAGGTATAGTTCACCCAAAAATACAAATTTCTCACCATTTACTCTGTCTTAATTGGGTATAAAATGTTTGTTGTTGTTTTTTTCTGTTGAAGACGAAAGAGTTTTTTTATAATGCTGTAAACCAGTAGTCATTTGTATGCATAGTTGTATGATAAGACTGTTTGAAACTGTTTGGTCACCACTGATGTCCAATGTAAAATCTGGACCATGACGATGAGAACCACTGATTTGGAGAATGCACCTGTTTACACCTATCAGGATGCATTTTTATCAGTCTGATTACAAGCGGACAACGCCAAGTAAAGGTGTAAACTGTATTTGAAACATCTTGAGCTGATCTATTTTCAATCACTTTTCCGTTTTCCGAGTCAGTTGAAAATGCATTCAACAGGATTGCTTTCATGGTGTAAATGCTTATATGGTAAAATTGACCAGCCAAAAAGACAGCTTCTTAGGCCTACTGACTTAATTCATACACATTGCTGGATATGTTGTTGAGGCACACTAACCAGACTGCATTCATTCATTCATTCATTTTCATTTCAGCTTAGTCCCTTTATTAATCTGGGGTCGCCACAGCGGAATGAACCGCCAACTTATCCAGCATATGTTTTACGCAGCGGATGCCCTTTCAGCTGCAACCCATCTCTGGGAAACATCCATACACACCCATTCACACTCATGCACTACGGACAATTTAGCTTACCCAATTCACCTATACCGCATGTCTTTAGACTTGTGGGGGAAACCGGAGCACCCGGAGGAAACCCACGCCAACACAGGGAGAACAAGCATACTCCACACAGAAACGCCAACTGACCCAGCCGGGGCTCGAACCAGCGACCTTCTTGCTGTGAGGCGAACGTGCTACCCACTGCGCCACTGTGAGGCCCCAGACTGCATTTAAACATCTCATTTTCAATGAAATCATATATTTGGTTTAAAGGCAAAAATTGACAAACACAATATTCTCTTACCAGTCCCCATTCTTACACAATTCCACAGTGTTTGGCATAGTTTTGTCATAGTTTTGAAAGGCTTCAGTCTCATTCTGTAAATTGCACAACCTTATTTTTAAATATTAGAGGGAAAGATTAGTTTAGTTAGAAAAAACCTTCCCTCAAAGAGATCAGGAAAATGTCCAAAAGAGACAAACTACAACACCAGGTTTTAATGTCTACTTGTGATCCAATTAGTCAAAACACAACTTAATAACAAATTTATGCGTAATGTGTTGTCGTGTTGTAGATGCAGAAAGGCACCCAGCTGACATATCCAGCAGGTGAGTTGTCTGAAAATAAATTAAACATTTGCAGCAATCCACTTACCATCTTGTTATTTATTCTCAGTATAAATTAAATGTAAATTTTTTTTTGATTTCAGATTTTTTCTAATTCTTCTTTTTACCCTATCTGCAGAACGCGTAGAGAAGAGCCTGTGGCTGGTCCTTCCAGCTTTCAAAGACAGGGTTACTGCAGCTGCTGTCAAGTTCTCTACAATAGTGTGGAACAAGTGCGTAATTTTGTGCCATTTCATAGTTTCTCCCTTTTATATAATATTTTGGTCACGATATACAGTGGGGGAAATAAGCATTGAACATGTCACCATTTTTCTAAGAAAACATATTCCTAAAGCTACCGCTGACTTGAACTTTTCAGCAGATATTGGTAACAACCAAAGAAATCCATATATGCAAAGAAAACAAAACTATTTAGTTTACAAATTAAGTTATTAGTAATAAAATGAAATGATGCGGGGAAAAAGTATTAAACACATGAAGAAAGGGAGGTGTAGAAAGGTAATGAAAACCCAGACAGCAGCTGAAATCTCTCAGTAGTTATTCAGGAACCCTCTACCCTTCGTCATTGTAAATTATTATTTAGCTGCTTTAGTCCAACATCTACATTATCAGGATGAGGGTGGACATTTCAGCAAGACCACTATCCAAAACAAGGAAAATCTCAAATGTTTTCAGAGTAAGAAAATCAAGCTGTAGAATGGCCCAGTCAATCACCTGACTTAAATCCAATAGAAAATACTAAATAAAGATCACCTTTGGTTGACGAGGCCCACAGAACCATCAAGATTTTGACACTTTGTTGAAAAAATTCACACTTGAGCAATTCATGTGACTTCATTTTCCATATGAGAGGTGTCTTTAAGCTGCCATCACCAAAAAAGCATTTTATATGAAGTGTTAAATGCATTTCAAATACATTTCATTTTACATAACACATTTTTTAGATTTCTTTTTGTTTTGTTTTATTTTTATGTTTGTGTTGTTTTTTTGTTTTTTTTTACCAAAATCTGGTTCAATTCCATGTCAGCAGCTCCTTTAGAAATTATTCCCAGGAAAAAAAACATGAACAAAACATGAGGTGTTCAATACTTATATTCCCCCATTGCATTTGTTAAGTAGTTCTATCTAAACAAAGCATTGTTTAATACAAATCACCATTAAGTATATATTGAATGTGAAACCCAAAGTATACTTGTTGGCATATACACAGTCAATGACATGCCCTTTCAAAGTATACCTCATTTGATGGTGTGCACAAAACCATATGTTATATGAGCAGCAGAAAGCTTTATTAGTCTCCACCAGTGTCTTAATATTTTTTTCCCAAACATTATGAGCACTAAAAGTGTTCATTTACACATAACACTAGTGGCAGACATCTTTAAATCCCCTTACTCATTCACAAAACAAATCTGTGTTTTTTCTGGCTTCAATAGTTTTTGTTGTTCTTGTTTCATTGTTTTGACTGTAAAACACTCTGAGACGCATTCTGTGTTGACATGGTTGACAAGTAGTGCAATAAACAATTCAAAGTACATGTATGAGCTGCACGTACATTATAGGCATAGTTACAATATCTGGGTACACTCTGTTATGATGAAATTCCTGTCACCCAGTGTATGTGCAACCTGGTGTACAAGTATAACAGGATTGTTCACCCAAAAAAGAACATTTCCCCTCAGGCCGTTGAAGATGTAGGTGGCTTTTTTCTTCAACAGTAAAGAAGATTTTTAGCTGAAACCTTTGTCCTCTGGTATCCATATAATGGAGGTCAGTGAATGTCATCACTTTGAGATTCCAAAAATACAAGTCTTCAAAACAAATCATAATTACTACCAGCGTCTACTGATGATGCAATTGGGTCTCACAAAGCTAAACAGCAGCGTATGCACTGAATTATGCGCTATGAGCATCTCGCCACATAATGACGTATCTGTGGGCCTGTCCTCTCTCTCTGCGGTCAAGAAACCCAAGTGTGTAAGCTCATGTGTGATTTTGCGTATGCGAATACGTCATTATGGACCAAGTGCATACTTCAGATTATATGCTCCAAGATATTTGCCCAGGCTGTGAATAACAGGTAATAAAGTTGTAAATAATGTTGCACCGAGCAATCATTTCAATTCGCAAGACCTCAGTGCATCGTGAGGAGCTACTGGTTATAATAATGATTTGTTTTGCATACGTTTTTTTTTTTTATCTTAAAGTGATGACACCCACTGATTTCTATTAAATGGATACCAGAGAACAACAGTTTCAGCTGATAGTCTTTTTTACTATTCTGCTGAAAAAAAAGGTCACCTACATCTTAGATGGCATGAAGGTGAGTAAATTAACAGAAAATATTTGAGTGGAAAAATCCCTTTAAGTTGTTAGTTTACCTTTTTGTGGCTTATTAATATTTCGACATGAGTTATCATGGGTTTATTGTAAACAATGTGTTGTATTTTGCAGCATATCTTGAGTGCCCAACATCGAGAAGTGGTACGAGCTTCGAGAGCTAATGTATCTTCTGGAAGTTTATTGGAAAGATTCCTTCAGGATGTGCTTCAGCATCATCCACACCACTACAGTGATACGCGGTATGCTAGCCTCCTCTTCTAATTTACCAGATCTCTTATTGAGCCTTGTTGACATGTTCCTATAATACAGCATATTGTGTTTTGTGAATTGTAAGTAAAAAAAACACACAGTCATTGCTTTTTAAACTTCTTTTTCTCTATAGACCTACCCATGCTGATCTACCTTTGTTAACCACCCCGCTTGTCCCAAAGGAGGTGCTCTCAGAGGTATACTGTGGATCAGATGACGATGGGGTCTCTGTTGGGACACGAGAGGAGATGCCTACCTCTGATGAAGAGTCCTGTCAAATGCTGCAAGTTGCAGCAGCAGCTCCAGCAGTGACAACTGACCTCACTGCAAATACACACTTACAAACTGCTTCCCAAAAAGAAAAAATGGTGCCTGAACAACCTCCCCCTGAAAAGTATTCCCCCACACAGGGTTTTTTGCACAGGACTAGTGGCAGTTCTGCCAATGACAAACTACATACATCACAATTGACACTACCTGTTCAGAGAGAAAGCTCACTTACACACCCCTCTGGACATCCTCCTTCAGAGGGTGCACCAGTCTCCAAGACTGGAGCTGTTGAACACAGAAAAGCACACAAGAAAACCAATAGGGATAATAAGGGGAGTGACACCATTAAAGCTTCCTGTGCCCCACCAGCTGCAAAGTGCATTACCTCAAAGGACCAGCCTGAAACCTTTCGATCAGTGACTGAGGAGTCCACAAAGTGTATTTCAGCACTGCCACCTTGGAAAGGCCCCCACAGAGAACAAACATTCAGTAATCTGTCTGACCAGATTCGAGACGTGATAGAGGAGGTTATTGAAAAATACTGTTATGGTCTCAAAGTGGCCCAGCAAGAAGAAGATGGCAGCTTTCTTTTAAGTCCTCAGTCTGTGAGTGACTCTAACGGCAGTGAAGAATGGGACAATGCAATACAAGTGGCTCTGGGAAAGACAAAGGGTGAAGAAAAGAATTTAGCCCAGTTGTTGGAGGTTCATATAGACCTTGAAGACCAAACGTACCAGACTCAGCTGGACACAGCCCTTAACACTTTGGGAACACCTGAGGAACCCAAGCAGAATGCTGAAGACAATGTGATTCCCGATCTTCCCCACATACCGCAGTCTTTTGTTGGAAAAACATGGACACAAGTGATGTTTGAAGATGACATAAAAATTGATTCCATAGTGAGAGAGTTTCAACAAGGTCAGTTCCGGTGCTATTTTGATAGTGAATCCTTGGCTTTGTTTGGGAAGCACAGTAAGAAAAGAAGAAAAAATAAGAAGCAGGACAATAAAGAACAAACAGAAACAGTTGAATTGAATCCTACAGACATATTGCCGCTCATTGAACACAATGAAGAAGACCCCAAACATTCAGCAGTTTTGGTTAGGAAAACTAGGCAAAAATATTACAGACAAGCATCACGTTGTCAAGTGGTGAAAGTCAGCCATGGTACACAGACCATCCCTCTTAGCTGCCCTATGGTGCGGTCAAAGCCAACACAGGAAACATTCCCTTCCACATACAATGATGAGCCTCAGCAATGCCCTAGCCCCGAAAGAACCCCTGACATGAAGACCAGACTCTGTGCCCTGAAGCTTCCAACATCTTACTGCAAGATAATGAGTCCTCTGCAGCCCAAAACTGTGGTCTATGTACTTTCTTCCCCTGATGGGGGTCAAGGAATATCCAAGCCTACCCCAATCAAGAAAGCAGGGAGGAAGCGTAAATCATGTGATAGTGATGGTGGCCTTAAGTACAAATACAAAAAGACACCTCTTAAATTCTATGACCCTTTGACCAATAGGATCTTGAAGAGTCCACCAAAAGGCATGTCTTCACTCCCTAATTCCAAATCTCTTTCTCACGTCCGACAGCTGTTTCGTAGCCTTAGCCCAGATATTAATAAAGAGAGGCAGGGGCAGTCACCAGGAGGTTCTCGGAAGGGCCGTGGTAGGAGAAGCATGGTTGATCTATGTACCACCACCTCTGACTCTATCCTGGAGAGCGGTGGCCCCTCAGAACCTGGTTCTTCTTTGAGCAGTCGAAGAGCAATTTTTACACGCTCCTCCATCTCCAGTAGAAGTTGTTTACTTCTCGGACACCTCACACCATCTGCCCATGTAGATGATTCATCCAAAGCACATTCTCACTCTTGTGCAGGCAGTTCCTATAAGGTTGGAGGACTGGAACAAGAGGAACACATCCAACAAACACCTGTTGACCAAACACCAATCAGACGTAGCTTGCGGAGAGCTGGACTTTTAACTCCAGCCAAGAGACCATCGGTACCCCCTTACAGGACCAAGAGAAAGTCAGCCAAACAACAGCGCAAAGTTAAATCACAAGGCAGTCTCCAGCGAACTGTTAGCTCTCATATATCTGCAGAATGTAGAACATCTCCCAGAAACAAGAGCCCTGGTCGGGCGTCACTGAGATCATCAGCTTCCTCTAATTTGGCGATTCAGCCAGTTATTACATCCTCTTCTAAACAAATAAATACAATGCTCAGTGCCAGTCAGCAGAAGAGAGGGAGGGGGAGAACCGCCACTGTACATACAGCAGACTGAACGTTATCAGACACCAGCCATGAGCATAAGCTGTCTTCTGTTCTTCAAATGCTGTATAGTTTTGCACAGTTGAATTTCAGCAGACTGTTTCTAGTTGAAGTTCATTTTTGTCTGTATGTTAATTTGTCATAAGCATTTTTGTAACTTGTAACAAGAATATTTTTTAAGTTTATAATGGGGTACTTTCTCAAAGGTTGATATTGATGGTTGTAAATTAAATTTATAAATCATATTTTTGTCTTTCAGTATTGTATTGAGCGCATTTTTTCCTTTTCGTTTTGGTACTCAAATACCAAAAAAAAAAAATCTTGAAAATTGCAAACTAACAAATTAGGAAAAACTAGTCAGCAAAGTCAGCAATGCATAGTTAATGTGCTCTTTGGGAATCAACCATACATTTTCTCTCACAAACATAAATACAAGTGCTTTTAACTGTAGTGTATAGGTGTGGAGTAATGTTTGGTTTCACTGCAGAGAGAAGGGTGTAGGTCAGGGGTGTCCAAACTCAGTCCTGTAGGGCCGGTGTCCTGCTGAGTTTAGCTCCAACTTGCCTCAACACCTGCCAGGAAGTTTCTAGTATATCTAGTAAGAGCTTGATTAGCTGGTTCACGTGTGTTTGATTAGGGTTGGAGGTAAACTCTCCTGGACCGAGTTTGGACACCCCTGGTATAGGTTTTATGCTAATATTATTGCAGTAACACTTTCCTTTTTATCAATCAAAACAAGGGGAAAGATGTACTGGAAGTGATCAGGAGTAGGCTTGAAAAGCACTGTCTCCCTAGCAAAAGTAAAGAAGATCTGGTGCTCTTTGAATGTTGTTCAAAAATTGTATTTAATTTGTTTTAAAGAATGTTTCACTCATCAGAAAGTTGGTAAAGATTTGTGGTGCTGAAAAATAGTCACTACTCATGGTCAAAGATGACTTCACTAGTCAAATCAAAGTCTTACTGAAAACTTAAGCCCCGGTCTGATCACACGATTTTTATTGTTGGTTACGAAAGTCACTATGTCAGATTATGCGATTTTGTCTTGATAAAATAGTAACATGTCGTGGGTAACAAATGTGCCAAACTACACGTTCCTTGACGTCCAGTCATCCCGTGACGTCTACGAAGAGCGTTATTTCCCAAAGTAGTCACAAGTGAAGAACAAAAAAAATTAAACATGCTAGACTTTCTGCGATGGTGTTGTGAGGCGTCGCAGACATTGTATCGGTTGTCGAGAACTATGCCACATACACAAGAAGAAACGATTGAATCTTGTGTCACAACGCCCATTTGTCGTTTATGACTCACCACGACAACCTACGGCAAGGAAATCATGACAAAATCATGTGATCTGACCAGGGCTTTAGAAGCACAAATTTTGTCACAGTCACAGCAAAACATATTTCTAAACTTCATATATATTAAAAATTTGAATTGGGTTAGCTAAATTGTCCGTAGTGTATGTGTGTGAATGAGTTTATGGATGTTTCCCAGTGATGGGTTGCAGCTGGAAGGGCATCCGCTGCATAAAACAAATGCTGGATAAGTTGGCGGTTCATTCCACTGTGGCGACATCAGATTAATAAAGGGACTAAGCCTAAAAGAAAATGAATGAAGTAATAATCTGTCTAGTGTTTTCTTTTTAAAAGAAGCCAAACTTAATTCTGAGGATTTAAGATTTTTTTTTTTAATTAAATTTTTAAGCTCAAGACGTGGTTAAATTATAATAAATTGGTTATAACTGCTGCGTGTGTGAATGTGATGTAGTATATAACACTTAACAGAAATGAAATCAAACACATTACAGTTCTATAATTACTGTGTAAACAACATTTTTTTACTTCAAACTATTTGTGTGGGGGGCCTCACGGTGGCGCAGTGGATACCACGTTCGCCTCACAGCAAGAAGGTTGCTGGTTCGAGCCTCGGCTGGGTCAGTTGGCGTTTATATGTGGAGTTTGCATGTTCTCACCCTGTTTGCGTGGGTTTCCTCCGGGTGCTCCGGTTTCCCCCACAAGTCCAAAGACATGCGGTACAGGTGAATTGGGTAGGCTAAATTGTCCGTAGTGTATGAGTGTGAATGGGTGTGTATGGATGTTTCCCAGAGATGGGTTGCAGCTGGAAGGGCATCCGCTGCTGGATGGGTTGGCGGTTCGTTCCGCTGTGGCGACCCCGGATTAATAAAGGGACTAAGCCGAAGTGAAAATGAATGAATTTGTGTGGGTTGAGAAAAGAAAATAAACATAAAATGCAACATTTTTTATAAAATAAAGTAATAATCCTCTATATGATTGACGTAATAATGTACAAATGGTGACTGAAAAAAAAAGTCGGTTATTAATTGGTCAAAAAACATTGGTGGGTTTGTGCCTGCATGTTTGACGTAGCTTGGTTTTGTTATGACAACTGCATTTATTAGCCTATGAGGGCCAAATCTTTTATTTAAGGCTTAGTTGTCTTAATGTATTATAATAACCATTGATGAGTCCATGGCAAATCTCCAATTAGCCGGGATGAGTGTGTTGGCGAGTATACAAAGTGAGGCTGGATGACGCGTCAGCGCAGCAGAAGATGCACTGCGCAATCGCATTGGCTTCCCGTACGGTATGAGCTGCTTGGCCACCGCCTTCCTCCACCCGTGCTGCCACCCCTTCGCCTTCGTCCCAGTCCTCCCCACCCCTCAGCATCCCGACCGTGCTACCCACCCCTCAGTCTCCGATGCTGCATGAAGGATTTCCCCCTCTTCCCGCGGGATACGCACCGAAATCGCTCTCGTAATAATGCACTGCGACGCTCGCTATAAATTGACGCGCTAATGACATTTTATTTAGTCTTCAAATATGAATCATGCGTCTGATATTCCATCTGTGTCTGCTCGCTAGCATCATTATTTCCGTGCCATCTTCTATCGCCTCATCATCAACGGGTGAGTATAATGTTTGTCTTGCATAACTTTTGTTATTTACATAATACACCGCCGTTGACGCTATACGTTAGGTGTTTTTCCAACGCCTTTTGTTGCGGTAGGAAATCCCAGCTAGATACGCAGGTTCTCTGAGCAGAGCAGCCTCCATTACTTAACTGTGTTTACGGCCGTTTATACGTGTCAATCTATGCAGAGGGGGGTAAAAGCTTTTGAAGGCCCCTCTATGGGTTGACAGCCCCATTAGTATATAGAGCCGTGTGGGAACATGTTATTAGTGAGGCGCGCTGCATCTTAATTCGATTACCATGACAATAGATTATTATTAGCTGACGTGACGCTCATCTAATGCCTTTACAGTTCAGATATCGCATATCCGAATATGCAGCTGATAAAAGTTGAGAAAAATGCATATGGATACGTTTTGTCAATAAGTGTCTCTTGTTTCTCTGTTGCCATCGCATGTATCATGTCTCGCCCTCTCATCCACTGTCTTGCATTTCTGATCAGATTTCAGTGTTTTATTTGGTTATCATCCGTAGTGCCTCCGTTCGATACACACAGAGATCTGCATAAGAGAGATCTGTGCGCAGCTTCTCTGCAGCATCACAGGGCTGCAACTGCTGGCACACGTTCATATATAATTGACAGGATCCCTCTCTGAGATGGAGACTGTAAAGCAGTAAACAGTTTCCCCCTGTCCTGCAGTTTCCAGCTCCGTGCAGAATGAGGCTCTCAGGGATCAGCACGTGTCTGAGACCCCGCGAGAGGCGACAGCACCGGGCAATTCGACCGAAGGCAAAACAGGAGAGCACCCTGTCACCATCACATATCCCTCCCGGCTCATCTACTACTTGAACGAGGAGTCGGAGAGCACGTTTCATGATCTGGACACTCGGGCGAAGAACCAGGCTGGAGACGGACAGGTGAGAGTGTAAACTGTGACAGCCGCCCTCAACTTTACATATCTAGCCCTCGCCGCTAACACTCATGCACTAATAATGAGTTATAGAGCGAGCGAGTTGCTTCATTTGACAGCTGCTGGGAATGGTGCAGTGTGCCCAATGCTCAGAGCTGATCCAGGTTCACTGGCCCTCCCTCACAAATCTAACACACTTTTCGCAAAAGAAGCAGTTTTCACTCCCCCCTCCGCTCTCTGTGCCCAACAGACGTTGTGGGATTGCATTGTGCGCACACTTTCACTTTACTTCTGCCAATGCAGTACTTTTGCTGTAAAACAGCACAGCTGTGTGATTTATGATGCTCCTGAGCAGATGTTTTGTCTATAGATGCACATTGCTTTTTGGGAATATGACATAATGTGCGAGCAAAACAGCAATGAAAAGATTTCTTTGAATAGCATTTGTTGGCAGTTTTGACATGGGAACATATGTTTGTTTTGTGAAGTGTTAATGAGTCCCTGTTTATCTCCCCGACCCCAGGATGTCCACCTGGCCCAAGCAAGTTTCCAGCTGGACGCCTTTGGCACCACATTCACTCTGGACCTTACTTTGAACAAGTAAGTGTCTGTGTGTGTGTGTGTGTGTGTGTGTGTGTGTGTGTGTGTGTGTGTGTGCGTGCGTGTGTGTGTGCGTGCGTGCGTGCGTGCGTGCGTGCGCATGTGTGTGTGTGTGTACTTTTTTTGTGGTTTACAAATTGCATTATAACATGGATATGGTCTCTAGGTATAACAATCTTGAGGTAGTTTATGAGGATATGCCCTGTGTCCTCGTAACTCAAAACTGTGAAAAATCGTACTTAATGCGGGGGTTAATTTAGGGTTAGGATAAGGTGATAATAATAATAATAATAGTTTTTTTAGAGTATAAGATACATTACACCAATGGAGAGTTCTCATAAACCACCAAAGACAAGTGTGTGTGCTGGTTTTGATGGTTTACAAGGACAGAAATTTATATAATGACTAGGTATGACCTAGGTATTACAACATTGAGCTGTTTGTCATCCATCCTATAAGTCAATGTTCTCAAAATATACATTGCAGCCTCACCACTTTTCTTAATGTTTGTAATGGTTCATTTAAGGATCCACTTTCTCTAAAGCCTACTCAGCTCCGATTGGTCAGATGGCCCGGTCTGTGTTGTGATTGGTCTACTGCTTACAGCTTGTGCCAGAAAACAAATGCCCATTACTTTTTTATCAGAATTTCAGCTCCGACGGCTTCCTCAGCACTTTTAAACACAGTGATGTGAACAATAATGATTTTACTGTATCAATTTGAGCTGCAGTCTGAGTGCGTGCAAAGTGGATTTGCTTTTGCAACACAGAGAATAGCGTAGTTTCGACATGTCAGCAGCATGAACCAAAGTCTTCCAGGTTTCAGCTGCAACTGCAATGTTTGGTGGCCGATGTTGTTCAGTGAAGACCTCAAGCTGACATTATGCTAATTTGTTACATGGTTGTTTCAACAAATTTGGGTAAAATATGGACAAACCTAACCACTAGGTTAAATTGGGTTGGTCCATATTTCTCCACAAATTTTCAGTTTGTGCAGGAAGTATTACTGGAATTGCTGATGTCTCATTTAAGGAAGTTCTTTCATTGAAAATGTAGACCTTTTACGTTTACCATCAGCTTTATTACACATGAAAAGTAATGTCTCTAAAAGATAATCCTAGATCACTTTAATATGTAAAAATGATGTCAATGTGATGAGTCAAAATGATTTTTGTTTTATGATGGATTTTTATTAATTAATGATCATCTTCAGTGAATACATTCAGTAAATTTCCTTCTGTAAATATATCAAAACTTATAGCGTAATTTTTGATTTGACATATGTATTGCTAAGAACTTAATTTGGTCAAAATTAAGTGTGGTTTATTTATAAACTAATTTTGAGAGGATCACGTGCTTAGGATTGAACACGGCTGGGACCGCATGAGCTCCGTTTATTGCACCAATCAGATGAATACAGACACACTACAAATAACCAGAGTTTTTCCACTCCAGTCATCTTCGTCTTGAAGAATCCCCCCTTCCACCCCTACTCCTTCCCTTCTCCCGACTGGGTGGAACGGCGGCCCAGTGGTTAGCACTGTTGCCTCACAGCAAGAAGGCCACTGGTTTTGCCCCTCACCAGGCCGGTCGGCGTTTCTGTGCGGAGTTTGTATGTTCTCCCTGTGCTCGCGTGGATTTTTCCCCGGGCTTCCCGGTTTCCTCCCACCGTCCAAAGACATTCACCATAAGTAAATTGACTACTCCAAATTAGCATCTAAGACAATTTTAGCCAGCATATCTCAGCACGTTCACAAGCAGGGGAGTTCTCGAGACCTACCTGAGCTCAAACTCCCCTCTCGCCCTTCAAAGGGGAGGGAGCCCTGGGCTCGAGGATATTCTGAGCTCAGGGCTCTCTCCCGGGACAGCATACCAAATACGCTTTATTATCAATCATCAGCTAAGTGTGAACTCTTAAAAAGCAATTTTATCAGAATCAAAGTCCCTTTAAGGCAAGTCATTTCACTCGGCGGCCATCTTTGAAACACCTCTCGGGCAGTAAGCTCGGGCATTCTGTCTGAATGGGGATTACATTACGTATTTGGACTCATCAATAAAATTTAACAACAACTGTCTCATAAGTTTCATTTCTGAACGGTCGAATCAAACAAAATCAGCATTTTTTCAGGTTGCCCAAGCCAATGCGCACGTGCACTTGAAAGGAACGAGATCACGACATTAACCTCATTTTTGGCCGTGTTACACATTATCATCCTCTGAATAATGCTTCGTCTGATCACGCTGCTCTTCTGAAGTAATTCACAACTTGGTCTTGATGGTGAATCTCCTCCAGAAATGACAGAAACTCTTTGTTTACAACTTTGTGGGGCGTTTGAGTAGTTGCTGTCATGTGATGTGCGTTTGACAGGACGGACTGTACCTTGCATTCGTTTCATACAGATTACAAAACCAAAACTTGTGTATTCTATAGTCTTTGTCAGAATTTTGTTTTTTAAACACTCATTTTCAAACATTTGCATCTAACCAAAATATTGTCCACTCATAACATCAATGCAAAGCTTATTCATTCAGGTTTCAGATATAAATAAATCTAAATTTCGCCAAAACAGTTTGTTCCAGGGTCACATATAAATCAGCAATGTCCACTCCTTTTGCATTTAGAGATACATGAGGATTCCTAAATGTCCTTGTGAGAGAATTTCATCCTGCATGTTTGTGTTGCTGTGCCACTTGCCTGTTCATTTCTCTTCTTTATTCCCAATTATTGTCTGTCCTCGTGTTTAGATTGAGGATATTCACTGAAAAGTTAAAAACAAAGAATACTGATTATTAACTGTGTGTAAAAACTGCACGAAGGCTTCATTAAGTCAGCATTATGGCTAAAAGCATATGAGGTTAGGTGTTTTATTTGTGATCAAGAGCCACCCTGGTAATTGCATTTGCATTTGGTCATTTAGCAGATGCTTTTATCAAAGCTGCCGACAAATCAGGAACATCACAAGCAATTTGTTATAGACCCAACATTATTTATAGTATTCAAAGTAGAAACAGCGGGAGTAGAGGTAAAATGCAGACAAGGAGAGAAAGGATTTTCTTGTAGTAAGAGTCTGTGGAGTGCTTAAGTGCTCGTGGAAGAGGTGTGTCTGAAAGGTGGGATTGTTGGCTGATTATATTGGCTAAGTTGGCTGAATTTTTGGTGCATCTTTGCAAAAATTCTGTTGTTATTTACTGACCCTCATGTTGTTTCAAACCTGTATGACTTTTTACTCTTGTGTGGATGACATATAGATAGACATATAGTGAATTTATATATATATTTTTTTCAAATATTTCCCAAATGATGTTTAACAGCGCAAGGAATTTGTCAAAGTATTTCCGATAATATTTTTTATTCTGAAGAAAGTCTTATTTGTTTTATTTTGGATAGAATAAAAGCAGTTTTTAAATTAGTCAATATTATTAGCCCCATTAAGCATTATTTTCTTCAATTGTCTATAGCAAACCATCGTTATACAATGACTTGCCTAATTGCCCTAACTTGCCTAATTAACCTAGTTAAGCCTTTAAATGTTGAGCGGAATACTAGTATATTGACAAATATCTAGTAAAATATTATGTTCTGTCAACATGGCAAAGATAAAATAAATCAGTTATTAGAAATAAGTTATTATAACTATTATGTTTAGAATTGTGTTGACAAAAATATATATACAGGGGGCTAATAATTCAGGAGGGTGTTTAACTGTATATTGTAAAATGTCTCATCGTTTTTAGTCAATAAAGCAAAAGTCAAGCGGGTGCAGTGTTTTTATCCTGTCTAATGTGTTTTCCTGACTTTTATTTTTATATTTAGACCTCTTTTAGTCATAAGAATGATTATTGCCTGCTACTTTCTTTTAGTGAGATGAATTATATGTTTGTGAGTGTCCATTTTTGCAAGATAAAATGCATTTGGCTGATTAATTGCTGCTTTTGACAGTTATAAAAATAGGACCAGCTGCAAAAGCAAAAAGTGTTTGTGATCGTTGGATTAAAGAACCCAAGACTTATTCATTTTCTTTTTCTGTTTTTCCTTTCTTCTTCTTCTTTAAAAAATGTAAATGTGAATTCAGCTGGTAGTGCTGTTGATACTTTTGTCAGACAACATTCAAACACATTTTGAATGCACATTTAATGTATTTATATGTAATGTATTTACTTCTTGGAACATGTTCTTCACTTCATATTCTAATGATTTTTGGCATAAAGGAAAAATCGATTTTTTTTTAACCTATTTGATGTTTACCTGTGCAACAAAAGATATAAGGTTTTGTGGTCCAGGGTCATATACAGTTGAAGTCAAAATTATTCGCTCTCCTGTGAATTTTTGTTATTTTTCAAATATTTCCCAAATGATGTTTAACAGAGCAAGAAATTTCTCACAGTATTTCCTATAATATTTTTTTCTTCTGGAGATAGTCTTATTTGTTTTATTTTAGTTACAATAAAAGCAGTTTTTTATTTTTTTTAAAAACCATTTTACGGTCAATATTATTAGCCCTCTTAAGCAATATTTTTTTTTCCCGATTGGATACAAAACAAACCACTGTTATACAGTGACTTGCCTAATTGCCCTAACTTGCTTAATTAGTTAAGCCTTTAAATTGCACTTTAAGCTGAATACTAGTATCTTGAAAAATATCAAGTAAAATATTATGTACTGTCATCATGGCAAATATAAAATAAATCAGTTATTAGAAATTAGTCATTAAAACTATTATGTTTAGAAATGTGTTGACAAAAAAAAAATCTTCTTTCGGTTAAACAGAAATTGGGGGTAAAAATATACAGGGGGGGGGCTAGTAATTCAGGAGGGTGTTTAACTGTATATTGTCAAATGTCTCATCGTTTTTAGTTAATAAAGCAAAAGTCAAGCGGGTGCAGTGGGGAAAATATGTGAATTGAATAAACTAAATTGTAAAACCGTAGTGTATGTGTGTGAATGAATGTGTATGGATGTTTCCCAGTACTGGGTTCCAGCTGGAAGGGCATCTGCTGTGTAAAACATATGCTGGATAAGTCGGCGGTTGATTCCGCTGTGGCGACCCCTGATGAATAAAGGGACTAAGCCGAAGGAAAATGAATAATGATAGAAATTCTCTTCTATAGAGCTCATTTCACTTTTCACTAAGCTGTTATTTCAGACAAGTTAAGCCACGGACATGCATAAATTGCCTGAGGTAAATCTACTTAACATTGTTTACAAGCTGTTTTATTGACATCTCTGGTTGAAACACTTATTGATCAATTACATGAGGTTAGATGTTTGTTTATGTTTGTTTCTGGCCATAACTAGTAGTAAAGAGGAAGTTTGAAGTCTGATGCTTCTGTATAGCAATTTGCTTTCTTTATAGCATCAAAGAGCATCAAAAAACTAATAAATTATGGGGAAATGGACAGAATATAAAAGATGAGACTTTGTTTTGTGTCGCCAATAACATACAAACTTTGTTCAGCAAGAAGCACACTGTAATGTCAAGTGGAATTTTAGTCACATATCAACTAAAGTAGCAGAGTGTAATATCTATAAATATCTAAATCAATATCTATTTGCTAAAATTATATACAGAAGAATTATTAGCCCTCTTGAATTATTAGCCCCCCTGTATATTTTTCCCACAATATATGTTTAACAGAAAGAGATGTTTTTCGACACATTTCCAAAACATAATAGTTTTATTATCTAATTTCTAATAACTGATTTCTTTATCTTTGCCATAAAGACAGTACATAATATTTTACTAGACATTTTTCAAGATACTAGATTTCAGCTTAAAGTGCAATTGAAAGGCTTAACTAGGTAAATTAGGCAAGTCAATGTATAACAGTGGCTTGTTCTTTAAACAATCGAAAAAAATATAGCTTGAGGGGGTTAATAATATTGACCATAAATTGTTTTGTTTTGTTTTTTATTTAAAACTGCTTTTATTCTAGTCTAAATAAAACAAATAAGACTTTCTCCAGAAGAAAAAATATTATAGAAAATACTGTGGAAAATTCCTTGCTCTGTTAAACTTAATTTGGGAAATATTTGAAAAATAAATAAAATTACAGGAGGGGCGAATAATTCAACTTCAACAGTATATACTTCTGCACAAGCATTGGCCAAAACAATACAGCATTTGTTTGGTACCAAACTGAAAGAAATCTACTGAACCTTTTTCATAAGAATACATGTACAGTATGCTTTAAAGGGTTAGTTCACCCAAAAATGATAATTAGCCCATGGTTTACGCACCCTCAACACATCCTAGGTGTATATGACTTTCTTCTTTCAGATGAATCAGTTGAAGAGTTATATTTTAAATAAATTCCTGTCTTCTTCAGGCTCTACAATGGCACATGCCGGAAGTGAAGTGCATCTATTCTTCTTCTTTCTTTTTTATTTACTTCATTCATTCATTCATTTTCATTTCGGCTTAGTCCCTTTATTAATCTGGGGTCGCCACAGCAGAATGAACCGCCAACTTATCCAGCATATGTTTTACGCAGCGGATGCCCTTCCAGCTGCAACCCATCACTGGGAAACATCCACACAGACTCATTCACACGCATACACTATGGACAATTTTAGCTTACCCGATTCACCTATACCGCATGTCTTTGGAATTGTGGGGGAAACCGGAGCACCCGGAGGAAACCCACGCCAACACGGAGAGAACATGCAAACTCCACACAGAAATGCCAACTGACCCAGCCGAGGTTAGAACCAGCGACCTTCTTGCTGTGAGGCGATCGTGCTACCCACTGTGAGGCCCTTTTTTATTTACTTTTAAAATTATTTTTATTTTTTTATAAAAAAAATTAACAGAACCACAGTGGTACTGGTATCATAACAACAAGTACAGCAGTTTTTGTTGGACATTAAAACGCATGCAAGTGCTTGAAGGTAAAGGAAATAGTGCATCTATTCTTACTAAAAATTGCCTCCCATGGCGTATGGCGAATGATGCATTTTTGTAAGAAAAATACCCGTTTAAATCTTTATAAACAGTTTTATGTAACTTTCAAGAGAAACTGCCATGTTCTTCATTTGAGGTGCATAGTTTTTGGTGCATTTACCTCATTTTAAATTAGGGGCTCATTTGAATTTTTGTGTGAACAAGGCCTTAAACAATCCTGATGGCGTAGTGCAGCTTGGGATCCCCCACTGTCCCACAGCTGGAACTGCTGATACAGAGGAGAGTGTTCTCCCACTGCTCGCAACTTAATCTCAGTGGTGCATGGGATTTGGGGCGCTAACTTTATCATTGAGCTGTTGGATAATTAATGCAAGACTGCCCTTTGAAATTTGTCTCTCACTCTTTTATTTCAGTGATCTACTGTCTTCAGATTACATGGAGATCCACTATGAGAAAGACAAGCCGGTTCTATCCAGGGTAAGACAGAGAGCAGCACACTAATATCTGAAAATAACTACATTATGCAATGCTGAATGTGCGTTTGTTTAGGGAGGCGAGCACTGCTACTACCACGGCCATGTGAGAGGAAAACAAGACTCCCGTGTAGCCTTATCCACCTGCAACGGGCTTCAGTAAGCAACCTTGTTTATATATATATATATATATATATATATATACAGTACTGTCTGAAAGTTTTAGACCCCCAGTTATATGTATTGTTTTAGTGAAGGTATAATGACATTATATATTACTTCTCGTTCTCTTTATTAAAATTCAACCAGAAAATACAGGTTCTAGTTGAATTCTTTTGGTCTAATTGTTTAAGACATATAAAAGAAAGAGTTAGAGAAAGATGGAAGAATGAATAAAAAATACTGTAGTTTCTGTCTTGGTTTGATCTGCATTTCTGCCAAGCTGTTGCCAATATTGCCTGAATTGATGGGATTGTGAATGCTGAAAAGTACAGACAGGTTTTAATTCATCATGTAATTCCTACTAGAAAGCACCTAATTTGTATTACTTTTATTTTTGAGCATGACAATGATCCCAAACATACTGCTAATGTAATGAAATCAAATCATATTTGGAGAGAAAAACAGCTGATGAATCCAAAACAGTCATGAAATGGCCTCCACAGAGTCCAGACCTGTATGTTATATATAGTATGTATAGGCAATATTATAGGCAGTATGAGATTCACCTATAGAGGAAAAGAAAGATAGAACATGCTAAATCTAAGGACGAACTCTTAGAAATGCTGAAAAATGCTTGATATTAAATAGCACATCATTTCAGAAAAGACTTAACATAAAAGTTTAAGCTTTTGCTTGAAGCTAACGAGGTCATGTTAAACACAGAGTTTTGATGCTAGTCTTTTGATTCCAAAGTAATTTTGTTCTAAATTGTGTGTACATATTTCCCATTCTGTTTGTATATTAAAGGTATAGTTCACCCAAAAGTAATGACCCTGCACTTGCTTCATACCTTTTAGACAGATAGATTTGTGCAAAAGTCTTAGGCTCCCAAAGCTGTTGGTGACCTAAAACATTTGCACAGTACTGTATACATATGTTTGTTTATTTTTGCTCCCTTTATTCATTGGGTCAGAGAGGAACTAGTCTTGTCCCTAGCAGGGGCGTGAAAAATACTCAAAATTGATAAGTGAAAGTATATATACTGAGTGAAAATTTGACTCTATTAAAGAATTAGTTGACTCAAAAATTTAATTCTGTTATTAATTAACTACCGTTATGTCATTCCAATCCCCCGAGACCTTTGTTCAGCTTCAGAACACAAATTAAGATGTTTTAGATGAAATCCAGGAGCTCTCTCATCCTCCATAGACAGCAGTGATCCATCCTGAGATTGTCAAACATTCCATGTTACTCCAGTGGTTCCACTGTAATCATATGAAACTCCAAGAACAGCTTGTGCACCAAATAATTGTAAAAAGGTCTTTGTTCCTCTATGCCATATTATGGTGCGCATAATTTACTACAAACACTTTCGTGTTGCAGTGCTGACTTTAATGGCAACACATCATATTCATTCATTCATTTTCATTTCGGCTTATTCCCTTTATTAATCTGGGGTCGCCACAGCGGAATGAACCGCCAACTTCCAGCTGCAACCCATCTCTGGGAAACATCCATACACACCCATTCACACTCATGCACTACGGACAATTTTAGCTTACCCAATTCACCTATACCGCATGTCTTTGGACTTGTGGGGGAAACCGGAGCACCCGGAGGAAACCCACGCCAACACAGGGAGAACATGCAAACTCCACACAGAAACGCCAACTGACCCAGCCGAGGCTCGAACCAGCGATCAGCGACCTTCTTGCTGTGAGGCGAACGTGCTACCCACTGCGCCACTGTGAGGCCACACATCATATTGCCTGTAGTAATTAATAAGAATATACTTGAGCAAAAAGTATTATACAAAAAGTATTATACAGCTTTAAAATCTTGTAAAGTGGTAAAAAAGGTAAAAGTAGCCCAGTAAAAATTAAATACAAGAGAGGAAATTAATGTTTCATCCTATAGAATCTAGTAAAACAAATAGCATAATGTATGCTACAAATGTCAGATAGAGATACAAAAGTTTGGTTAAAGGGGGGAAGCAAAAAATGCAATGGCAAAGGTCAAAAACATATCAAATGTAAACAATGATTAAAGTCCAGCAGAATGGAAGACACAAAAAAAGCCCTTAAAGGTACACATAAAGGGGTTTAAAGTGGCATTCTTGTGCATTCTGCCAATGTACTAAACAGATATCTAAAGGAATAAAAGTACCTGAAACTAAAAATTTTCAGTTTCTCTGGATTCTCTGCAGGGTTGCCATGTCCAAGAACATTTTCCCACCAAATTACAACTCACAACCCACCCAAAAGGAATGAAAAGTAGTAAAATGTTTTCCCTTGTCCAATCAGAGTCCGTTTCTGGATTCCCACAAAGGAAAGGTTTTACCATATTAATATTTGTAATGCACATACTTGTGGATACAGTATACGTGTTAAAGCCAAACAACCAAAACAACTCTTCTAAGTACCTTTCTCAGATGTGGGCATAACTGACATTTTGCTCATTTAATACGTGATGTGCCATCAGACGGTCTTTGGGTTGCCAGGTATGCATTCCAAGATGAATGTCCATTAAGAAACGATTCAGTTTTCAAGTTTTATTCATGAGAAAGAACATTTTTGATGGCCACGGCATGTTATGAAACATAACAAAAAAAACACAACCCGCAACTTTGTTTTTCCGTAACTTTGTTGTTTGTTTTTACACAATTCTGCATTTTGACACAATTGTTTCTGATTTAGTGGATTAAATAGGTGTGGGTTTAAGTAAAATGTTAACATTTGTCTTACACTTAAAAGTCTGATATGATTTGTTCTTTATTTAATATAAATCTATATTATCATTTAATTTGTTGTTGATTTTGACCAATTCTCATTTTATGCTTTTAAATAAACATTTTAACAGTATTTAACAGAACAAAACAAAAGTTGGATTTCATTTAAACCCTACTGTGAATCCTTACATAAGTAGAAACTCTATTTTTTAATATATAGCTGTATAACAAGCTGAAAAAATAAATCACATCCTTCAGCGATGACATTTATATTGAACTGAATCATCAGTGAATTGTTTGACAATGATGAAACTTGGATTATTGCTTCTTTACTGTAATATTATTTTCTCTGTGTGTGTTTGTGTGTGTGATAAAGAGAGTAAGTCTGACCTGAAGGCCCACTGTGAGGCCAGATGGCAGTTGGTACACATGAAACGCTTTGAATGTCACCATGTTAGTGTGTGGTTGAGTGTCACAGAGAGCAGCCGAGGGAGCGGGCAGAAGCGTTTGTTCCCTCACAAAAGCATGGCTGTGGTTTTCTTCTTGGTTTTCTTGTCACTTTGACAAGTGATTTGACTCATTGCGGTTTTATCTGTCCTTGTTCTTGTATCCGTTTTCCAATTGACATCCCTGACTCTCTCTCTCTCTGCCCAACCCTCTTGTGGTTCTGTCTTTCAGTGGGATGTTTGATGATGGTAATTTCGTCTATCTCATCGAGCCCCAGAAACAGACGCACACAGTGGTAAGAGCACATCATTACAGCTTGTCCTTTTTGGTTTCATTATTCACTCAACTTCTTTACAAATGTCACCCATGGCTTGAATGTAACACCCGGCATGCACCAAATGACAGAAAAAATTGGTGTTGTCGAGGCACCTCATGACTTTGCCTAGTAAGTTGCGATCCTGGATTAACATCTATGTTAATCCTAGAACATCATTTTTGTTTGAACATATAATACATACCTATTCCCTTCCCCTAAACCCAACCATAACTGTAAATTATTCCCAAAATCAGAGAGGAAAAATAGTTGGAAAACAATCATGTGGAAGTGCATGAACCTAACCATAAGCCTAAACTTAACATAAACTCTAAATGTATTCCTCAATTCTGATTGGCTGATTGAAATGTTGTTCCAGGATCAACATAGATGTTAATCCAGGAACATGTCCTACTTGGTGAAATCAGGTTGGCGGTTGTTGAGTGTATGGAATTGTGTTACTCACCGTTGCTCCGTAACTTTTTAAAATTCTAACAATTACTAAAAACATCAATTATCAGATCTTAAAGACTGCATTGTAATTATATTTTTCTAAAATGAGTATTTCTTTTTTCATGTTCACATGTCTGGGTTCAGTAATTTCACTTTTATAGTGGGCCAATGATGTGTTGCATTTCCTTAGTTTGGAAAAAATAAGACTTAATTTAAATGGTTCCAGGTCCAAGTTCACTGTCATGTGGCGTCCTTTCATTAATGACTTCCAAAGCCAAATGTAATTGTAAGTGGACAAAATGATGCTGAGGCTGTCAGGTTTTGCTTGTGTTCTACTGATGTTGTCTTCATTTTTTTCATTTGTTTATATGTATGTTATATGTATGTTTATATGTATGTTGTGTTGCCGAATATGTTGTGAATTAGTGAATGTATGTTTTTTTTACTTTAAACTAAAAACAAAAACGTAATTTCACTTTTATGGCAAAGAATAGGTTATTTTTATTGCCTTTAACATCAAATAACTGAACATAAACATAAGAGGCTGAGAAGAAAAGCTCATTGTAGAAGAAAATAGCAAATTATGGCACTTAGAGGTTTTTGCACCAGAACTCTTCATGTGGAAACTCATGTTTAATGTTTGAAAGACGTTTGCAGTTAAAAATAAATAAATATAAATTTTGTTTCGTTTTGGTAAAACTTGTTGATGACATTTATAAATTGTAAATAGCAAATATTGTCATTTAGAGTATAAAATAACGGTTGGTCACAATAACAAAAAACATGCTATTTTTCAGATGTATATATATATATATATATATATATATATATATATATATATATATATTTTTTTTTAGACACTGCAATAGCTATGTTTTACCATCAAACAATTACATTAGCAATATATGGTGAATTATTCCTGATTCTCAATCACAACGAATGAAAACATTTGTCGTTTTCACACAAGAAAATGCTCAAATTAAAATATTTATATTTGAAATTTGAAAGGAATTCTGTTCTTTATAGAGTAAAACAAATTCATTTACATATAGTGTAAATGCAATCTAGTTTAAAGCATCTATGTCTTCGAAAAGTGGTTATTTTCACTTTGTGTAAATATCATCTAAATATCATCTTTGTGCAAATAACCACAACCTTATTATTTTATCAT
>CAIGQW010055671.1:6539173-6559101 GCA_903798125.1 Danio choprae | reverse complement strand
ATATATATTCCATTTTCATTAAATTTTAGCTTAAAAAAAATTTTGTGTTTGACATTTTTATAGATTTTACACTCTTTAGATATTTTAATACATGTACATAAGTTAAACTAAATGAAAATGAGAAATATTTGTTACAGACTAGGAATAGGTTAGTTTAGAATAGGTTACTTTAAGAGTAGGTTAACTTTTTACTCAAGCACATAGCTAGTAAATCCAGTACGTCTAGGAAAAGTAAGAATTTCCATCATTGTATATATAATGTTGCAGTTATTATTTAGTTAACAATTGTAATAATAAAAATAAGAATTTAATAAAAACATACAAATTAGTTCTACATCTCTATTAATAACATAATGAGCATAGATTCATGGCTTATGAAAGAAAAGGTAATTTTTTTCAAGCCATTGTCAAATATTGATATACTCTTCGTTTCTTTAGGAGACAGAGGCGCGGCCTCACACTTTACGACGAACATCATCTCTCGGTCTGACCTCTGTCCCAGATGACTGGAGTAAGTGTGCCGAAGTCTTAAAGATACGCCAGATATTATACGCTCACCCTCATCTCCATGGTTACCTTCTTGTCTGTTTCCCACAGCTGCTGATGACCCAGATGAGGAAAAGCGTATTTTCGCCAGCATGTCTTGGCTAAAGAGAAGGAGGAAAAGAGCTGTAAGAAAATGACCTGTGAATAAACCCAGAAGTTGTATACCTCATACTTCAACATCATGCTTTTATTTTAATATATTCTTTTGTTTTCCTAGATGCCACGTAACATTTTTGAGGAAATGAAGTATCTGGAAATAATGATTGTTGCTGATCACAATACGGTGGGTTCATCTCACACTCATTACATTCATAATGTATAACATAATGTATAAATTAAAGTTTATTTTTAGCATTTTTGGATGTATTTTTGCACTGAAATTGCCAGAGCATTTGATCTTAAAGGGATAGTTCACCTAAAAATGAAAATTCTGTCATCATTTACGCTTGTTCAAAACCAAAAGAACAGCCATTGACTTCCATAGAATTTTTTGTTTGTACTATGGATATCAATGGCTGCTGGTTTCCAACATTCTTCAGAATATCTTGTTTTGTGTTCAACAGAAGAAAGAAATTCATAAAAGTAAAAAAATTTAAATTGTTACTTTTTGCTTTTAAAGGAACACATGACTTGAATAGACACCTTACAATATTAATAGATATAAAAAGTCAATATGTTTTCTCTAAAAACCTTTATAATATTGTTTATAAATATATTTTAGTTTTTTACATGAATCTGCAGATGACCCTTAGCCATCTTGACTAAATGTGCCACATTTTACATCAATTTCATATATAATTAATGTGTATTGTCCCTGATTAAGTAAATAAATTATAGAAAAAATATATATATAATTTTCCTGTAGGTATTTCTGTAGAATTATCCACTAGAGGTCACTGAATAACATTCATTCATTCATTTTCCTTCGGCTTAGTCCCATATTTATCAGGGGTCACCACAGCGGAATGAACCGCCAACCATTCCAGCATATGTTTTACGCAGTGGATGCCCTACCAGCTGCAACCTGGTACTGGGAAACATCTACTGTATACATTCACACACACACTACGGCCAATTTAGTTATTCCAATTCACTTATATTTTGGACTGTGGGGGAAACCGGAGCACCTGTAGGAAACCCACACAAACACTAGGAGAACATGCAAACTCCCCACAGAAATTCTAACTGGCCCAGCTGGGACTCGAATCAGCGACTTTCTTGGTGTCAGGCAACAGTGCTAACTACTGAGCCACCATGCAGCCACACTGAATAACAAATGTTTCCATATTTTATGCATACTTCAGAACACTTTGAAACTGATTTGCTTGTTTTGTTTTTTTTACAGTTTAAAAGGCACAGGAGTAAGAAGCATACCCGGAACACAGCCAAATCAATGGTCAACCTCGTGGACGCTGTAGGTTTGCATATTCACTGCTATAGAACGTTCCACTAATGTTCCATGTCCCATCTTGCATGTACCTTAAGCTAAAATGATTCCCTTCAGATTTTTAAGGAGCAGCTGAATACACGTGTGGTTCTGGTTGCGGTGGAGATTTGGACTGACAAGGACCGGATTCCTCTGAATGTGAAACCTCTGGAAATGTTAAAAGATTTTTCAAAGTACCGACAGCAGAACATCAACATCAATGCTGACGCTGTGCATCTCTTCACGTGAGTTGTGCTTTTTGGATGCATGTAAAGTGGTTTTCTGGTTGATTCCTGATTCTGACCAGTAGAAAAAAAAAAGATTCAGTTTAGTTAATGAGGAAAACTGAGAAACTGGGGAAAAAAAGGTCGTGAAAAAGTTATTCTTAAAGGGGCTGTATGTAGAAACTTTTATTATTAGCGACACCAGTGCAATAAAATCTTTTGCCATAATGCAAAACTCCCAGAAATGTTGAATCCTATATTACCCACAACACGGTAAATGTGATCTCAGATTTAGACACAATGGGCCCTATCATACACCCGGCACAATAAGGCACAATACGTGTATGGCATGATTTGTTGCTATTTCCATAAGCGCAACTGTCATTTTCATGTTTTGCGCCAAATTGTTTAAATAGCAAATCCATTTGCTCCACTTTGTGGACTCATAGGCGTGTTGGTCTGAAAAGGAGGTTTGTTAAGGCGCATTGTTGGCGCGTTGCTATTTTGAGAAATAGACAGTGCCACTGAGCAACAAAAAGCTGGTCTAAAGTCCAGCGTAGAGTTTTTGTAATTTAAAGAGCATGTTAGTCATGTGCCTATGCCTTTGTGTCCAGAACACACGTACACATTGCTTAATGTACAGCAGTACACAAATATCTTTACATATGAAAAAAAATAATGGATTAAAATGTTACAAAAATGATTATTTTCTACATAAATATAAAAGGCTCTGTAGTACTGTAGTCTGTTTATTCATGAGAATTTGCATTTGTATTGTACACTTCACTGAAGACATCCATTATATAATTAATTTTGTTTGTTAAGCGCAAGAATTGTTTAAAAACTATTTCTAAATTCAGTTCTAATTTCCAGCAAACGAATAAATGAGCAATAATAACGAAGTGTGGTCAGAAAACTGAGTTATATCCAAACACAGTGCTATGCCCCATATAGGCCAAAACCTGACAGCTGGACAAATCTAAGCTTGTTTTTAATAAAACAAATATAA
This sequence comes from Danio choprae, assembly GCA_903798125.1. Lineage (NCBI taxonomy): Eukaryota > Metazoa > Chordata > Actinopteri > Cypriniformes > Danionidae > Danio > Danio choprae. The sequence goes on along the minus strand of CAIGQW010055671.1, from coordinate 6,555,896 downwards.
ATATGCATATAATAAATAATACTGCTAATAATAATAACATTGTACAAAAGCAAGTTGTTGTGAATAAACTGAAAAAAGCCCCCAAGGTGAAGAAGGCATGGAGGCAGTGGTTTTTATATTTATGTAGAAAGAAAGCATTTTTGTAATATTTTATTCCTTTAGTTCTTTTTCTTTTGTAAAGATATTTGTGTACTGCTGTACATCCTGCGTGTACTAAGCAATGTGTAAGCAAGGCGCACAACTAATTCGCTCTGCGCTGGACTTTAGAGCTGCACTATTGCAATCATGTTTACATATTTCTTTTTCATCAGGATATTAGACAGTTGTTCCCATTCACCCCTATTACATTTTGAGGAATTATAGTTATAAAAGAAATTACTTAAACTTATTTAAAATTAAAATTATTATCAAACTTTGTGTTTTGTTAGTCTTCCTCCTGCTTCCTTTGTCATGTATTTGACATATTTGTCATAACGTCAAATATTTTTTGACATTTTTACAGACATTTAAAGACATTGTGCACCTATATTGGATGTGTCAAATCATTTGTTCTGAAAATGTTTTATGGTGATCAATTATCTAGATTAAAGCACAAGAACAATGTTGAGTACAACATTATTGAGAATATAAGTTACATTCATTCTGTTAGATTTTTTTTACATTTCATTTGAACTAAAAATATTTGTTTGCTGTCTGTCAGGAAAAAAGAAAATGAAAAAAAGTTTATCTATATTACACACACACATCACTCATAGAGTGAACAACATTACATCAACAATATCTTTGACATTTATATCTGAACATTTAACCCCAGAACAGTTTAAATCCACTGTTCTGTTATACCCAGTTGAAACAAAGCAATTTGAAAGTAAAATATGAAAGACTATAGTCTATTGTACATATTAATAGACTATAGCATTTATTATACAATGAAAAAAAAAATGGATTCACTGGATGTACTCGATTTTTTTAAGGTAAAGTGGTTTAAACAATTTATATGGGCTGAATTTAAACAAACAAATCACATTTAGTAATGTTCAACTTAATTTGTTTGCTTAAATTCTGCCCGTAAATTGTTTGCAACCACTCAACCACTCACTTCAATCGAGTAAATCCAATGAAATAAATCAAGTAAATCCAATTTCAGTGTAGCATATATTATTATATTTCATTTTAATACATTAATATGTGTACAATGACAATATGTCTATTGTTAATAATACCCTGTGTGAAGTTTTCTCTATGCAATATTGGAATTCACAGTTTTTCTATTTTATCCATTTAATCCCACAATTTATCTTTTAAAATGTCAAGCCTACAAACGTACTGCGACAGGGTTAAATGTAATATTGCGCATCAGCTTTTTTTGTTAAGTAATAATACATGTAGACTAAATACCATTGTTTGGTAATGTGGTTATAGAAAAACAAAGAGCTCTTTGTGCTTGCAGGAATATGACGTTTCATTATGGCCGCAGCAGTGTGGGCTATATTGGCGGAGTGTGTTCAAAAGCAAGAGGGATTGGTGTTAATGAGGTGCGTATGGCCACACCAAACATTCTGGGTAGAAAAAGCTGAGCAATTTATTACAAAACTTGACCTTACAGCCACTCCAAATGACAAATAAACTGGCATCCTCTCTTTCAGTTTGGCAACACGTGGACGATGGCTGGATTTTTTTCTCAGAGCCTAGCACAAAATTTGGGCATCCAATGGGATCCTTCTCTCAGGAGGAGTAAGTATGATTCTCCTCCCAAATGTTTTTTGATTTCCCACTCATTAACTATAATGGTTTAGGATTTAAAGTCATCTGACAGGCTATTTGCTATGACCTTTGTGTTTTCTCAGAGGAGTGTGGCTGCATGGATTCATGGTTGGGATGTATTATGGAAGACACTGGGTATCGTTAAACACACGCATTATTCTATAGCCTCTCCTGAGCACCTGCCAGGCATTTCAGCTCCTATTTTGCAGTCATATTTTTTTTTGCGATTTGCGTAGGTTTATTTTTCCCTGCTCTCCTCCACAGAGTACAACACCCACGCAAGTTTTCCAAATGCAGCATCACCGACTACAGGAACTTCCTTCTCAGAGGTGGTGCTTCATGTCTGTTTAACAAACCCAATAAGGTAGGCTTGAAGGAGAGTGTCGACATTAGTGTCTATTTACATGATATACGAATACTGCTCCTGTCCCGCTGCCAGAGGCTTTTAGCCCATCAAACCCTGGTCTAAACTGTACTGTAAATATTACAAACATATTTTTTCAATAACAAACTCAGTGAAGATATTAGGGTTAAATAGATCACTCAAAAATGAAAAGTCTGTCATCATTTATTCATCATTCTGTTGAACACAAAGGCAGATACACTGAAGAATGTTTTGGGAAAAAACACTTGACTTCCATAGTATATTTTTTATCCCTTCTATGGATGTCAATGGCTGTTTTTTTTTTCCAACAATCATTCTTCAGAGTATCTTGTTTTGTGTTCAAGGGAAAAAAATAATTGCATAAACATTTAAAACCGCTTGAGTGTGAGGAAATGTTCATTTTTGGGTGAACTGTCCCTTTAAGATGCACAGTGGATACTTTTGACGCCATTGACTTGAGTTTGAACCCACATTTTAAGAGGTATTGATATTTTTTAATAAAAAGAAATAAATTATTTGAACATTTTTATTAAAATTAAGAAATAAATATTTATGTTAGGGTTAAGGGTATGTATATGTAATTATCAAATGTTGAAAATTAATAATAATATATTGTATAATGGGTGACACGGTGGCTCAGTGGTTAGCACTGTCGCCTCACAGCAAGAAGGTCACTGGTTCGAGTTCCGGCTGGGTCAGTTGGCATTTCTGTATGGAGTTTGCATGTTCTCCCCGTGTTCGCGTTGGTTTCCTCCGGTTGCTCTGGTGTCCCCCACAGTCTAAAGACATGCGCTATAAGTGAATTGGATAAACTAAATTGGCTGTAGTGTATGTGTGTGAATGAGTGTTTATGGATGTTTCCCAGTACTGGGTTGCAGCTGGAAGGGCATCCGCTGTGTAAAAAATATGCTGGATAAGTTGCCGGTTCATTCCGCTGTGGCGACCCCTGATGAATAAAGGCACTAAGCCGAAGGAAAATGAATGAATGAATTAATTTATTATATACAATTATTATTAATTTTCAACATTTGATAGTTACATGTAATGACAATGACAGTTTATTTATAGCACAATTAACCCAAGTAGACCAATGAGCTTCACAAAACTTAAAAACCACAAACAAGAGTAAGACAAAATCAAGTAAAAAATATGAAACTTTTACCTGTTTGAAAAGCTAGTAAATTATAAAAATAATCCAGTTCATGTGTTAAAAGCTTTGTTAAGCAGGAAACTTTTTAACTAATAATCTCACTTTTCATTCGGTATTTGTCAGAAAAAAGGTTTTTAAGACTTCTTCAGTAAAACATACAGTAAAGTAGTCATCTTTTCTTACAGATAAGCAATAATATCTTTTTTCTTTTTAAATACTCATTCTAAGACGTTTTAAAGACACAAGAAGGACATCACTTCTAGTCTAAGCATTAATCTCTTTTAAAATCCTGCCTTCTTGGTGTACACATCTTTTTAATAATGTATGTTTCAGTTTTGCGCTATTTTTGGGATCCCACACTCCTACGCATCTATTTTTGGATCCACGTGGCATTCTCTGTTAGTTCTGTTCCTGTACCCATGAAACACGGGTCTCCAATTGAAAGAGCTTGAAGCTGTTTAGATGTCACTTACTTCAAATGTCATCCGTTCATCTGTGAACAGCATCTGATTTTGACTGATATCAAACCCAAAGCCAAAATCAAACACTTCTTGTCAATATACAGTTGAAGCCAAAATTATTAACCCTCCTGTTAATTTTTTTCTTTTTCAATATTTCCAATTTATGTTTAATAGAGTAAGGAATTTCTCACAGTATTTCCTATACTATTTTTTTCTTCTGGAGAAAGTTTTATTTGTTTTATTTCAGCTAGAATAAAAAGAGTTTTTAATTTTTTAAAACCATTTTAAGGTCAATATTATTAGCCCCCTTAAGCAATATATTTTTTCAATTGTCTACAGAACAAACCATCATTATACACTTTATTAGGTACACATGTCCAACTGCTCATTAACGCAAATTTCTAATCAGCCAGTCACATGGCAGCAACTCAATGCATTCAGGCATGTTGACATGGTCAAGACGATCTGCTGCAGTTCAAACCGAGCATCGGAATGGGGAAGAAAGGTGATTTAATTGACTTTGAACGTGACATGGTTGTTGGTGCCAGACGGACTGGCCTGAGTATTTCAGAAATTGCTGATCTATTGGGATTTTCACGCACAACCACCTCTAAGGTTTACAGAGAATAGTTTAAAAAAGAGAAAATATCCAGTGAGGGCAGTTCTGTGGGCACAAATGCCTTGTTGATGCCAGAGGTCAGAGGAGAATGGCCAGACTGGTTCGAGCTGATAGAAAGGCAACAGTAACTCAAATAACCACTCGTTACAACCGAGGTATGCACAAGAGCATCTTTGAACGCACAACACGTCGAACCTTGAGGCGGATGGGCTGCAGCAGCAGAAGACCACACCGGGTGCCACTCATGTCAGGTAAGAACAAGAAACTGAAGCTACAATTCACACAGGCTCACAAAAATTGCACAATAGAAGATTGGAAAAACATTGCCTGGTCTGATGAGTCTCGATTTCTGCTGCGACATTCGGATGGTGGGATCAGAATTTGGCGTCAACAACATGAAAGCATGGATCCATCCTGTCTTCTATCAACGGTTCAGGCTGGTGGTGGTGGTGTAATGGTGTGGGGGATATTTTTTGGCACACTTTGGGCCCATTAATACCAATTGAGCATCATGTCAACGCCACAGCCTACCTGAGTATTGTTGCTGACCATGTCCATCTCTTTATGACCACAGTGTACCCATCCTCTGATGGCTACTTCCAGCAGGATAACGTGCCATGTCATAAAGCACGAATCATTTCAGACTGGTTTCTTGAACAAAATAATGAGTTCACTGTGCTCAAATGGCCTCCACAGTCACCAGATCTCAATCCAATAGAGCACCTTTGAGATTTGGTGAAACAGGAGATTCGCATCATGTATGTGCAGCTGACAAATCTGCAGCAACTGCGTGATGCTATCATGTCAATATGGACCAAAATCTCTGAGGAATATTTCCAGTACCTTGTTGAATCTATGCCACGAAGGATTAAGGCAGTTCTGAAAGGAAAAAGGTGGTCCAACTCAGTACTAGTAAGGTGTACCTAATAAAGTGGCCGGTGAGTGTACAATGACTTGCCTAATTACCCTAACCTTGTTTAAACCTTTAAATTGCACTTTAAGCTGAATATTTGTGTCTTGAAAAGTATCCAAAATAGTATGTACTGTCATCATGGCAAAGATAAAAGAAATCAGTTATTATAAATTAATTATTAAAACTATTATGTTTAGAAATATGTAGAAAAAAATCTTCTGTTCGTTGAACAGAAATTGGGGAAAAAAATAACTCCAATAACTCAGGAGGGCTAATAATTCAGACTTCAACTGTACACTAAAAATGATGTGGGAATCAACTTGTGTTTTTGTGTTGGCAGCTTTTTGAGGCTACAGAATGTGGCAATGGTTACGTTGAAGTGGGAGAAGAGTGCGACTGTGGGACCCGAATGGTGAGAGCTTCTGTTCTTGTGTAGGAAATCCTTCCATACTGAAAAAAACAAGCATCTATGTGATTTTTGATCTTTTTGGTTGTGCAGGAGTGCTATAAAGACTGCTGTAAAAAGTGCTCTTTGTCTAACGGAGCTCATTGCAGTGACGGGCCCTGCTGCAATGGCACGTGTTTGGTAAGAAGCCTCACTTTTTACTCAACCATCATTATATCTGTCAGTATTCTTAACTGCTAAGTCTCTTTTAATGCGCTGATCAGTTGTTTTTCTCAATCTTTGTTTCTCCAATTTTCTCAGTTCTACCCGCGGGGATATAGCTGTCGATTTGCTGTAAATGATTGTGACATATCAGAGACATGTTCAGGAGATTCGGGACAGGTCTTATTCTTTTTAATTCTCTTAATTATATGCCACTTATTTGAATATGATGTTGCATTTAAATATGATTTCAATATTAAAACTATTTTTTTAGCCCCACCAAGAAAAACATTTTTGGATTGCATTTCTTAACTCCTAATGTCGCTAGTTGACACACTCAATGCATTTCTTTTCAACACATCCCATCATTTCTAAAATATCAGCCTCTACCAAATGGTAGATATGTTGTTTATTGTAAAAGTACCGGAATCAATACATATACTATGAAAAATCTGAAAATATGAAGTGTAAGACCAATTTATTTAAAAACATAATCAAAATAAAACATTTTTAAATACAAAATTATCTTTATTTTATGAAGTATGCCATAAAATATTTCAGATTCTTATTTAACATGCTTTTTATAATAAGACCAAAATCAAGTGTAGTAGTGCAACAGGATTATGTTTGTTTGATTAATTATTATAATTTTTTTTGTAACCCAACAGTCATTTTTAAAATTACTTTAACAGTCATTATTTAAAACAGTAAAAAACATGGTCAACCATTTGGTAGAGCAGCAGTTAAAGGGTTAAAAGGGAAATGTCAAAGCATTAAATTAGCAGGTTTTCCATCCTAACGTGATCACAAATCCTAGCAAATCACAAATGCGAATTAGGTGCATTTTCATCAGGATGTTAGAGCGGCTGACTGTAGTATTGGTAAACCTAGTTGGGCAAGTTACTTAAAAAAAAAAAAATTGCTACTATTATTAGTTAATTAGTTACTTAATTGGTTAACTAGTTAGTAAGAAAATAGTTAATTATTAAAAATTAAATTAAATTAGTTAACTAATTATTAGTTAATGAATTACTAATTACATCATCGCCTCACAGCAAGAAGGTCGCTGGTTCGAGCCTCGGCTGGGTCAGTTGGCATTTCTGTGTGGAGTTTGCATGTTCTCTCCGTGTTGGCGTGGGTTTCCTCCAGATGCTCCAGTTTCCCCCACTGTCCAAAGAAGAATTTTAAACCTGACTTCAATGTTTAGATTTTTGTGCCAGAAATGTATGCAAAATAGTGCATATTTAAGGAATATCTCATTTACATATTTAAACAAGTTTTTAGGAAACTTTTAATCCAAAAAAAATCTTTGGAATTGTAAAATGGGAAATATGGTGATAATTATTTGTTAAATTCTCTACTATTTTTTTTTTAACCCTCATATTTTCATAACACAAAAATGAATACAGTTTATTGTATAGAACATCCAGTATTTGATGTTCCTGAAAACTATATTTGTAAATAAACCATGGACAGCCTTTCCTGACAATAAGCAAATAATCCCTTAATTTAAAAGATGTAACAGTTTCTACATGACAGTCACAGGATGATAATGTTCCCTCCCGAAAAACTCCCAAAACATCACTTTCCTTCAGAACTGCCATAACAGAAGGCTTGTTATTCACTAAATGACAGCCCTCCTGCAGCTTAAACACTTCCAGAAGATATGCTGAATGAAGGATTAACTTTAAAAGCCCATTTGTCAATTGTTTCTTATTTTGCCCTCCAAAAACCTTACAAATTTTTGTATTTAAAATGTATCCGTCTAGTAACTAAAATATCAAAGAAGTAACTTGAAATACCTTGTTTCTACCATAAAATGTAAACAATTAAAAATCTAATAATTTAAATAACAGAATTCTTTAAAAAAAATTTAAAAAGCGCTAATATTGCAAGATGTGCATTAAAAAATACTAAGACTGAAGAAGTCAGGATTGCAAGAACGTATAGTCAGAACTGACATAAAAACTTGCCAATGCTTAATTTCTTTTTGATTCTGGGATGGAAATAAGCTAGATTTACTAAACCAGGCAATAATGGTGCAAACAACCCTAAAACCAACTACAGCATGATTCATATAAATACTCCCCTCTAAATTTTATCATCTGAGATCATGGGAGGTTCATTTTACAGACTAAGACCTTTGAGTCTCATTCAGCGAGATAAACAAAGCTTCATTCAAGTCATTTTCTTCATTTCGTTCAGTGCGCCTAATAAAATTATAAGGTTACAAGTTGCTTCTCAAACACATCTGCAATATAAGCCACTCGACATACTACAGATGCAATAAGGTCAGCTGAAAAAAAAAAAAAAAACCTAAGCCTTTCATTGCATATTTTCACAGCATGTCTTGGAAATCCAAAGGTGTAAAAAAGAGCTTTGAATAATGCTTCATTACCAGTGTTGGAAAAAGTTACTTTTGAAAGTAATGCATTACAATATTGAGTTACTTCCCAAAAAAGTAGCTAGTTGCGTTACTTAGTTGGTTGCAACATAGGCTCATTCTGAAAACGTAGGCCTTTATACATTTCTGGAGATCGCGAATTATGTAGCCAGAATTACGTACGGCTGCATTTAGTCTTTAAAACGAATGCTATGGGGTGGTATGACGCAGTTTCTTTTCACGCTTACCAGCTGACCGCTTACTGTATGGACAGCTTTCCCACTGTTACTAGTTTGTCCAGTAGCTCGCCATGTACATCAGCGGATTTGAGAGGGAGAGAGTAGCTGACTGCGACGAAGGTGTTGTCTGGCGAAGAACAGTTTCTAAAAGCGGGTAAGACAAAAACAAAAGCCAAAACATTGAATAAACAAGTAAATTACATGGTGAGAATGTGGTAAAATCTGAAAACGTGGTAAAAATCAGGCAAGGGCTTTTCTTTTACTGGATTGCTTTTGAAAATTGTTAGTTTGGTTTAGGGAAGTGGGTGGGTTGGGTAAATCGGTGCTTTTGAAAACACTATTGGTTGGGTTTAATGAAGGAGGGTGGGTCAGTCGATCAGTCAGTCAGTCGACAGCGGGAGAACAGCAGGCACGAAAGGCACTTGCGAGAGAAATTTGAGATCTGAAAAAGTTTACACAGCAGCCTCTGGTAGATTCGTGAAAACAAAAAATTTAATTTATTTGGCGCTCTCCAGAAATGTATATAGCGGTACGTTTTCAGGTTACTTTTTATGGTACTGTGAGTAATGTGTTACATTACTTTTGAGTTACTTTTGTGTTACTTTTTCTTACCTGGCTGAGGCTTGACCTGTTTCAGAACGTGCAGGTGTTTTTTTCCCATTTTTTTTGTCAAATAAAGAAGCTCTGCAATTAACAACGCACTGTATAACCTTAATTCTCCTTAAAAAAACTAATAAAAAAATTATAATTTAGGATAATCTTCAGAGAACTTCCTGACCCCAGAGGTATACATGCCGTGTATACAGATGAATAAAAGTTTAAAGCATTGTGTTGCACTTTTTGCCTTATTAGTTCAGTAAAATCCCTGTTCATTGAGACACTCTCCTTTTCCTTTTCTTCCATGTGTTCAAAATAATGAGAATATTTCCATTGCAGGAATGTACACTACCTGACAAAAGTCTTGTCGTCGATCCCAGTTGAAAGAGCAACAAATAATAACTTCTAGTTGATCATTTGGAAAAGTGGCAGAAGGTAGATTTTTCAGATGAATCATGTTGAACTGCATCCCAATCATCACAAATACTGCAGAAGACCTATTGGAACCCACATGCACCCAAGATTCTCACAGAAATCTGTGAGAAGTTTGGTGAAGGAAAAATCATGGTTTGGGGTTACATTCAGTATGGGGACATGCGAGAGATCTGCAGAGTGGATGGCAACATCAACAGCCTGAGGTATCAAGACATTTGTGCAGCCCATTACATTACAAACCACAGGAGAGGGCAAATTTTTCAGCAGGATAGCGCTCCTTGTCACACTTCAGCCTCAACATCAAAGTTCTTGAAAGCAAAGAAGGTCAAAGTGCTCCAGGATTGGCCAGCCCGACTTACCAGACATGAACATTATTGGGCATGTCTGGGGTAAGATGAAAGAGGAGGCATTGAAGATGAATCCAAAGAATCTAGGGTGTCCTGCAAGAATGCTTTCTTTGCCATTCCAGATGACTTTATTAATAAGTTATTTGAGTCATTGCAGAGATGTATGGATGCAGTCGTCCAAGCTCATGGGAGTCATACACGATATTAATTCTTTTTCAACTGCACCATGACTTTATATTCTATACTGTACATTATTTCTGTTAACTGACAAGACTTTTGTCTAAGCCCTTAGTCAGATCTTACTGTCCTAATTAAATAATTAAAAATCATGGCATGATCATATTTGATTTTGGTAAAATAAGCATTATCTAGAGGCCTTTGCCTTTCATATAAGCCACTTCTGATGTTAAATAATCAACTAAAATTCAAGTTATTATTTGTTGTTCCTAAAACTTGGATAGGCGACAAGACTTTTGTCAGGTAGTGTAAGGCTCTGGCCTGCCATCTTCATTTCTGTATGCTCCCGCAATGTGACTATGTTCATTTTAATTCAGCAATTTATTTTTTAAAAGATAATTAAACTAAAACGTAACTCACATTACATTTTTTTAAGTAACTCAAATAATATTACTCATCTTTTTAAAGTAATGCATTACTTTACTCGTTACTCGTTACTTAGGTCATTACATAGTGTGATTTAAAAATATATATATATTTATATAATAATAAAACAAAGTCAATACTGTGCTGTTGCTGTTCCTACAGTGCCCCCCTAATCTCCATAAGCAAGATGGCTACTCTTGTCAGCTCAATCAGGTCAGAACGCATCAGACAATATCTATTTGACGCTATTTAAAGGCACACCATTTAATCTATTTTTAATCAAACCCCATTCTCTTTATCTGCTGTTATTACAGGGTCGCTGTTACAGTGGTGAATGTAAGACCCGGGAAAGTCAGTGCAAATACATCTGGGGTCCAAGTGAGTGACACTGATGGCCCTCAGAGCCCTTATTCAGCTGTTCCTGACAAATAAAGCACAAAACTGCAAACCACTCACTCTGTCTTTCTGTAGAGTCACTTGGGGTTTTTCTTTTTCCTCTCTCCGTCTCACACGCTTCATCCTCTCTCTCTTTTCTCTCAGAGGCTGGAGGGTCGGAGAAGCACTGCTATGAGAAGTTAAATACAGAGGGAACAGAAAAGGGGAACTGTGGGAGAGATGGAGACAAATGGGTGCCCTGCAGCAAACAGTGAGTCAGTTTCCCCAATTATTTGGAGAGCAGGAATATGCAGCACCATGAAACTTTAATATGGTGCAAAACAAGGTCAGGTCTAGATAGCAACTCTTGTGCTTGCAAAGTTCTCTGGTATGCGCTTTGCTGTTCATGCTTTGTCGCTCTCTGTTAACCTGACGGAAACCTGATGGTGTGCATTTTAAAAAGTTTTGTGCATGGAAATGGTAATGTTACAATTACAGTTATTCATTTATAAACCCAAACCAGAAAAGTTGGTACAGTATGGACAACACAAATAAAAAAAAGTACTGATTTCCAAATTTACTTTGACTTGTATTTCATTGCAGACAATATGAACACAAAATGTTTCAGGTTTTATCTGGTCAACTTCATTTCATTTGTAAATATACAGTGCATCCGGAAAGTATTCATAGCGCTTCACTTTTTCCACATTTTTTTATGTTACAGCCTTATTCCAAAATGGATTAAATTAATTTATTTCCTCAATTCTACACACAATACCCCATAATGACAAAATAATGAAAAAAGATTTTTTTTAAATTGTTGAAAATTTGTTCAAAATAAAAAACCTGAATAATCACATGTACATAAGTTTTCACAGCCTTTGCCATGAAGTTCTAAATTGAGCTCAGGTACATTCTGTTGCCACTGATCATTCTTGAGATGTTTCAGCAGCTTAATTGGAGTTCACCTGTGGTAAATTCAGTTGATTGGACATGATTTGAAAAGGCATACGCCTGTCTATACTGTATAAGGTCCCAGGGTTGACAGTGCATGTCGAAGCACAAATCAAGCATGAAGACAAAGGAATTGTCTGTAGACCTCTGAGACAGGATTGTCTCGAGGCCCAAGGCTGGGGAATCTTACAGAAAAATTTCTGCTGCTCTGAAAGTTCCAATGAGCACAGTGGACTCTATCATAACTGGAAGATGTTTGGAACCACCAGGACTCTTCCTAGAGCTGGCCGGCCATCTAAGCTGAGTGATCGGGGGAGAAGGGCCTTAGTCAGGGAGGTGATCAATAACTCGATGGTCACTCTGTTTGAGCTCCAGCATTCTTCTGTGGAGAGACGAGAAGCTTACAGAAGGACAACCATCTGTGCAGCAATCCACCAATCAGGCCTGTATGGTAGAGTGGCCAGACGGAAGCCACTCCTTAGTAAAGGGCACATAGCAGCCCGCCTGGAATTTACCAAAAGGCATCTGAAGGACTCTCAGACCATAAGAAACAAAATTCTCTGGTCTGAATGGAGTGAATGCCAGGCGTTACATTTGGAGAAAACCAGGCACCGCTCATCACCAGGCTAATACCATCATTACAGTGAAGCATGGTGGTGGCAGCATCATGCTGTGGGGATGTTTTTCAGCATTAGAAACTTGAAGACTAGTAAGGATAGAGGGAAAGATGAATGCAGCAATGTACAGAGACATCCTGAATGAAAACCTGCTTCAGAGTGCTCTTGACCTCAGACTGGGGCAACGGTTCATCTTCCAGCAGGACAATGATCCAAAGCACACTGCCAAAATATCAATGGAGTGGCTTCACAACAACTCAGTGAATGTCCTTGAGTGGCCCAGCCAGAGCCCAGACCTAAATCCTATTGAACATCTCTGGAGAGATCTGAAAATGGCTGTACACCATCGCTTCCCATTCAACCTGATAGAGCTTAAGAGGTACTGCAAAGAGGAATGGGCAAGAATTCCCAAAGACAGGTGTGCCAAGCTTGTGGCATCATATTCAAAAAGAGGCTGTAATTGCTGCCAAAGGTGCATCAACAAAGTATTGAGCAAAGGCTGTGAATACTTATGTACATGTGATTTTTCAGTTTTTTGTTTTTTTTTTAAATTGGCAACAATTTCAAAATATCTTTTTCCACATTGTCATTATGGGGAATTGTGTGTACAATTTTGAGGAAATAAATGAATTTAATCCATTTTGGAATAAGGCTGTAACATAAAAAAATGTGGAAAAAGTGAAGCGCTATGAATACTTTCCACATGCACTGTACATTTTTTCCTGTCATTCAGACCTGCAACACATTCCAAATAAAGTTGAGACAGGAGCAATTTAGGGCTAGTAATCAGGTAAATTTGTTAAATAATGACGTGATTTGAAACAGGTGATGTCAACAGGTGATTGTAATTATGATTTGGTACAAAAACAGCATCCAAGAGAGGTCTAGTCCTTTAGGAGCAAAGATGGGCAGAGGATCGCCAGTTTGCCAACAAATACGTGAGAAAATTATTAAAATGTTTAAAAACAATGTTCCTCAAAGAAAGATAGGAAGTGTCTATTTTTCATGAACCCCACATGAAATTTGTAGAATAAAATAAATGTTACTCTCTGAATTCATAACTATCTCTAATGGATTCCAAAAATCTGTCATTTTTTCCAGTGATGTGTTTTGCGGGTATCTGCTGTGCTCTAGTACTGGGAGAATCCCACGGATCGGGACCCTGAAAGGAGACGTCACTCCCACCACCTTCAACCATCAGGGGCGACTGGTGGACTGCAGGTCTGTTCCTGGATCTCTGCTGATCTCCTCTCAGTCCACTTGTTAGATCTGATGACAAACATCACACTTTCTAGCTCCAAAATGTTCTATCAGATGCCAACAGCAAACAACAAATGGTACTAACATACAGTATGCTCCTAGTGTGCTGTAATACTATTGCAAAATTGTGATTGTTTTTAGGCTGATAAATACCTTATGTATTAGTCTTCAATTGAACTATTTCCTGTAGAATTTATCTTATTCAAATCATCTATGAAAGGTTGCCATAGGTTTTAGTTTTATAGAATTTGTCTTCAATCCAAATGCTTCATTAAATACTACATTAGATTTATATATGCTCATTAGATTTATATATAGTTGAAGTCAGAATTATTAGCCCCCCTTTATATTTTTTGCCCCCAATTTCTGTTTAACGGAAAAAAAATGTCAACACATTTCTAAACATAATTCATTTAATAATTAGTTATTAACATAACTAGGTTAATTAGAGTAAGTTAGAGTAATTAGGCAAGTCATTGTATAACAGTGGTTTGTTTTGTAGACAATCGAAAACAAAAAATGCTTAAGGGGGCTAATAATATTGACCTTAAAATGGCTTGGAAAAAAAATAGAAACTGCTTTTATTCTAGTCGAAATAAAACAAATAAAACTTTCTCCAGAAGAAAAAATATTATCGGACATACTGTGAAAAATTTCTTGCTCTGTTAAACATCATTTGGGAAATATTTGAAAAAGACAAAGGAGGGCGAATCATTTTAACTTCAACTGTGTATATGTTCATATGGAGCAGCTTTATGTTTACAGTTTTTTAATATTAATCTTCATGCTAGTAGACTAACAAATGGAACCATGTTCTGTTTTGCACCATTTTTTTTGTCAAAATTGACAATGACATTTGAAACATTCTGACTTGAAACTGTCAGAAAAACTTTTTTCCATTAGGATGATCTTTTTGGGGAGCTTTAAAACATATGAGCCAATGATTCTGGCTCCAGCCCACAACGATCACAGTCAGGGTCTACATCTGGAATTATAAACAAATGTAAACAATGTATTACTTTAAATTGTATGAGACCATACCTTGCACATACTGATGACCTGCGTGTGCGTGCGTGCGTGCGTGCGTGCGTGCGTGCATGGGTGCGTTAAAAATAGTTAAAAATATTCGCCCTCCTTTGTATTTGTTTTCTTTTTTAAATATTTCCCAAATGATGTTAATTTTTCACAGTATGTCTGATAATATTTTTTCTTCTGGTAAAAGTCTTGTTTTATTTTGGCTAGAATAAAAGCAGTTTGTAATTTTTTAAAAACCATTTTAAGGTCAATATTATTAGCCCCCTTAAGCTATATATCTTTTCAATTGTCTACAGAACAAACCACTGTTATACATTGACTTGCCTAATTAACCTAGTTAAGCCTTTAAATTGCACTTTAAGCGGAATACTAGTATCTTTAAAATATCTAATAAAATATTATGTTCTGTCATCATGGCAAAGATAAAAGAAATCATTAATTAAAACATTGTTATTAAAACTATCATGTTTAGAAATGTGTTGAAAAAATATATACGGGGGGCAAATAATTTAGGAGGGCTAATAATTCCGACTTCAACTGTGTAAATATATGAAATACCTCCTTTCTTGTTAGGGTCATGCAAAATTATAATTTCCATTACTGATTGATTTGGAGAATTGTAATACAATAGGTTATTTAACTTAAATTAAGTTTCATACCTGCAAATATTTTTTTATTGTGACCTAGGTATGTTGTGTGTTTTGTAGAAGCTGAAATTATGGAAATATTTTATCAATAGATGTCTTTAAAATTAAAAAATTCATTCAATATATCCAATCAGAACCAACAGAGTAACAGAGTTGTCTCACTTAACAAGAGGACAAATCTGAAATACATATATCATACTTTTCCTCTTCTGTAGTGGAGGGCATGTGCTGTTAGACGATGACACTGATCTTGGGTATGTGGAAGACGGTACGCCATGTGGCCCCTCTATGATGTGCCTTGAGCGGAAGTGTCTCCCCATCTCCTCTCTGAACCTCACAGCCTGTCCGTCTGGCCCGGGAGGTCGAGTCTGCTCTTCTCACGGCGTGAGTGATCACCATCTGACCACATTCAGATTTGAAAATAATTCTGAAAATAATCCAGAAATCTACTCAAATAGGCTCGCAAGTGTAACCCAGAATTTGAACAGTAGGGATTCAATTATTTCCCTGAATTCAGTTTATATCAGAGGAATGACAATTGATTCCTCAACTACTGAAAATAACACTAAGCTGCTTTCATTTATTCACCCCAACGCCAACCAAAATGACTTTATTCTTTATTATAATCTTTATTATTTGATTTATTGGAAATTAAAATGGTCAGCTGAATTTGGACAATAATACTAAAAGTATTTATTTTTCAACATTAATTGTAGACTTCTTACATTGCTAAAATGGAAGGGTAAATTTCCACCAACTTTTAATTATTGGATTAGGGATCTTATGTAGCATCTTACAATGAAGAAGATTCGGTATACTCCAACGATGGCTCAAAACCTTCAGTCAAAAAGGTTCAGTCAAACATTTTATTTTATTTTATTTGGCAGCCAGTGCTGACATATATAGAGCAAATGGATCCAAACTTAATATTTGTGCTTTGACTGTTGATTATTTGTTCCTCACATCTTTTCTTCCCTTCATTTTATTTAAATTTTTATTGATTCATTCATTTTCTTTTCGGCTTAGCCTTTATTAATCAGGGGTCGCCACAGTGGAATGAACCGCCAACTTATCCAGCATATGTTTTACGCAGCGGATGCCCTTCCAGCTGCAGCCCATCACTGAGAAACACCCATACACTCTCCTTTACACACACATACACTACGGACAATTTAGCTTACCCAATTAACTTATAGCGCATGTCTTTGGACTTGTGGGGGAAACCGGAGCACCCAGAGGAAACCCATGCGAACACGGGGAGAACATGCAAACTTTACACAGAAATGCCAACTGACCCAGACGAGGCTTGAACCAGCGACCTTCTTGCTGTGA